>CM031967.1:12914111-12964111 GCA_018749465.1 Paracanthobrama guichenoti | reverse complement strand
TTTTTTTTTTTTTTTTTTTTTTTTTTTACAATTTGGAAACTAATTCCGCCATGACGTAAACGCAGCTCAATATGTTTTGTCCTTGATCCAAAGAGGAAGTTGCTGTATAATCCCACTGATTGTTTGTGGACCAAGATCAAACCTTGCACTTTGCAAACTAGGTAACTTGTAGAAAACATGGCACTTAAGCTCTCGGATGGCCCTGTCATACGTTTCCCAGTGATTAGTCTCAATCCTGGAAGACCACCTTGTATCTGTCTTCTCTCGGTTTGCCGCAGCTTTAATCAGGTGCGCGGCATCTGAGCGTCTAGCAGCCTGAAAACAATCCGGGCCGACCTGAAGGGTCTTGTCTAGCAGTTTGCCAGGTTTATCCTTGTGGAACAACTGGATCAGTTGTGGATTAGAAAAGGAAGAAGGCTTTCCTTTTCCTATCTTCGGCCAGGTTTAAACGAGATTGGACTCGCAACATTTCACACATGCTCACGTTTTAACTTAAAAAAGTAATACTTAAAGTAGAGAAAATTGCAGGAAAGCTCTTGAAATCTTTCTCGGCTGTCGGAAAGCATGCACAGATGTCTCTGTTAACCAAACACTTTTGCTTTTTTTCCTTTCCTAATCTTGACATTTATGAGGCTTTGGTTTTAGCCGAGAGATGAAGGGGGGAATGTCGGCCTGGGCGGTGGGTGGTCCTGATGTGACAGTTGCCCCGTTACTTATGTATCCATTGCATTCAGAAAGGCCGGACATTGGCCTTCAGAGACCCTCCTGCTTCTCCATCAACCTTCGACTCAGATTTTATGGCCATCTGCTGGTTAGCAGCACTGATCGCATGGGCTGCTTTGCAATGGTAGGCCGCCACATTTGACCTGTGCTTTCCAGGTCGTGACCTTCACCTCATTTCCTTACACGCAGCCATTCCGACAGCAGGGTTGAGTTTATCTGATATCCCCCCTTAGTGCTGCTGCAAAGTGCCAAGTTTCGGGAAGCAGACCACTTAGCTTTGATACTTCAGTTTCTGTTTTGACCCTTCTCTGTCCTCGCCAAGCCTGGGTCCATCTGGACAGGTCTGCCCTGGCCTCCCTTCCCACCACCCAGGGAGGGAATACCAAGCTTCCCATGCAGGGAATCACTGTTGTCACTTTTTACCTTTCCCCTACTTCAGTGCACTGGGAGAAATGTGGCTAGGAGGGCATTAGCAAAGTGTGAGTCATGAATTTGACAGTCTATGTTGTTTTAGTGTTGTATGTTGATTCTGAGTGCTAGGTTGTGAAAGATGCTGCAGTCATGTGGTGCGACCAGCATGCCGGAGAAAAACATATAACAGGAAAGGATATCCTTTGGACCCCTGTAGACCCTCATGTGTGTCAAGGTCAATAAGTCTTAAAATATCAGATCATTTGACCTTTAAAATGTCATGTGGTGCGACTGCCCAAAAACACATATATTCATTCATAAACTGTGATATTTACACTATGAATTAAAACTTCTTGATCTTAAACATCAGATAATTTGACCTTTTTATGACAAGGTCAGGTTAGTTTAGGTTGAGAAATGTCATAAGGTGTGACTCCCCAAAAACTATATAAACTTTTTTTATTTTTTTTTTATATATTATATTTCAGGTAAAATATAGTTTTTATATATATATGAATTAATAATTCATTATAGTTAATAAGACACTTGTTTAATTATCTAAATATTAAATCATTTGACCTTTTTATGAAAAGGCAAGGTTAGTTCATGCTGTGAAATATCAAGTGGTAAGACTCATCAAAAATTATATGTTTATATATTTTTGAATGAATAATTCATGATAGTTGATACTTTTGTTGAATTATCTAAATATTAAATAATTTGAGTTTTTAATACAAGGCAAGGTTAGTTTATGTTTTGAAATGTGTCAAGTGGAATGACTCCCGAAAAAGCTAAATTATTTTTATTTTATATTTATGATATTAATTATTAATTCATGATATTTGATAAGTTTTTTGTTTAAATAGCTAATACATTTTTTTTAACCTTTTTATGGCAAGGCAAGATTGTCAAATACATTGTGGTTGTGACTCCCCTATAACTTGGATGTTATGAATTCATAATTGATGATATTTGGGGATAAAAAGATTGATTAAAATATATTTATAAACTTTTTAGAAAATAAAGATGTGTACACGTTTTCAAGGTGTAAGAAAAATATCTTACTTATATTATAATGTTTTAATAAATAAATAATAATAAATTGTTGATTCCCAAAGCTGAATTACTCCAGCCTTCAGTGACGTATGATAATTTGATGCATTATTAATGTTGGAAACACCCCCACCCCCAGGATAATAAAAAGAACAACATTTTATCAGCTTTGCCATCACATTTTAAATTGTAATATTACTTGTCATTTTTAGAGTCATTCAATTTAAACTTTCCCTGAAAATGGTATAAAACTTTCTCCGTACCAGAACAACATGAAAATAAAGTACATTTGTAAGAACTTGACACATGTTTTAAACTAGATTTTTAAAAACTCTCTTATACGTCATTGACACAGATGTTTGAGTACCTTTTTTAGAATCCCTATTCTCTGCTCTTATAGCAGTACTGCATGATAAATAATTTGCTATGTAATAGTGGAATTCTTGTTGTTTCCTTGCAACAATTTTCCCAGAGGAGCCTGTCTGGAATCTGGGAGGTTGTGATGTCAGGGTTCAGGCTGACCTCAGGAATCTGTCGGAGGTCCTCAGAGCCAGAAGTTTTTGCATTCTGGAGCTAGCATAGCATAGCTTCCGGCCTACATTCAGGGTTTCTAGGAACAGCCGATGCCTGGTGTAAAGACTGCCTTGTGTAGATCAGAAAGAGAAGGGACAGAGAGAGCCGAGGGGTGGTGCGGATACTCGAGGCTGTACATCAGCCGAGCACAATGCTGTCAGCCGAGGGAACATCTGGGTTTTTCCCTCCAGACAATGCTGACATGGATATGCACAAACATTGCCAGAGGGACACGCAGGGAGAGGAGATGGAATGGAAGGAGAGTTGGAAGTTTATGTACTGTAAGAGGAGAGATATTTACAACACAAGCACTTTTGGGGGCTGCTCAGACTTAAAGGGGTAGTTCACCCAAAAAGGTAAATGTTGTCATTATGTCGTTTCAAACCTGTATGACTTTCTTTCTTCTACAGAATACAAAAGGAGATAAATTCACTGATAATCTTCCTCTCCAGTGAGTTTGAGTCAGTGAATCAGTTTTGTGAACTGAATCAACTGAGTAATTGAACAGAAAGATTTCAAAAGAATGATTTGTCCATGAACGTGCCATAAATGTTGGGTTGATTTGTTTCTCGAAGTTGTCAGATTCCTGCAGGTTGCCTTTGATATGTACTGTGGAGGTCATCTTTTGGATTCCGCAGGAAGTATGCGTGCGGAGGTTAAGGTGGTGCTCTTCTGGCATGTATTGCTGATGTTAACCTTGGACCGCTTGCCTTGTGAGATGCATCATCTGGGAGGCAGGGCAGAGAGCAAGGCTGATCACAGCATCCCACCCACAGGTGCTCTACGTCCCCAGTTGAAGGACACCATCACTTTCCCCTTGCACAAACAAGCACCAACTGGAAAATAAAATCATATAAAATAAAAAATCACTCATGAATTTTTTTTATTCACAAAGCTGAATTTTCAGCATCATTACTCCAGTCTTCAGTGTCACACGATCCTTCAGAAATCATTCTAATATGCAGATTTGATGATCAGTTATCAGCTATTTTTGGTGCTCAATTATTAAAAATTAGAAATATTATTATCAATGTTGGAATTTTTTTATAACCTGTGATACTTTTTCAGCATTCTTTGAGAACAGCATGTATTTAAAATAAAAATATTTTGTAACAATATACACTACACAAAGTTTGGGGTCAGTAATTAATTTTTCTTTCTTTTCTTATTTTTTTAAAAGAAATTAATACTTTTACTCAGCAAGGATGCAATAAATTGAAAGCTGTTCTTTTATCTTTTTATCCACCAATGAATCCTGAAAAAGTATCACAGTTTCCAATAAAAAAGAAGCAGCATAACTGAAGGATCATGTGACACTGAAGACTGGAGTAATGATGCTGAAAATTCAGCTTTGATCACAGGAATAAATTATATTTTACAGTATATTAAAATAGAAAACCATTATTTTAAATTGTAATAATATTTCACAATATTACTATTGTTTTCTGTATTTTTAGCAAATAAATGCAGGCTTGATGAGTATAAGAGACTTCTTTCAAAAACATTAAAAATAGTAACGTTTCCTAACTTTTGACCGGTACTATATATATTTATTGTGTATAATATACAGTCAAACCAAAAATTATTCAAACACCAGATATCATTTTTTTACTAGTGGGTGCAGGACACTATAGTTCATTTATGTAAGTGAGGATAGCAAAATAAAGTAAACTGTGACATAGTAGACCCAAAAATACAGTGTCAATAATACAAAAAAATAAAAAAATAAATAAAAAACCCTAGTTCTTCATACAGTGGACTACCAGTAAAATTGATAAAAATTTGGGACCAAAATTATTCAGACACTTTGACCTGGCCATGTTTCGCTTAAGTGTTTTTTCTTTAATTGCTAATGCGACCTTTCACACCACAGACTGAACAAAATGAAGCATTGCTTGGTCATTGGTTGACCTAAATTGGTATTATTTAATTGTGTACTTAAATTTAACAGCTGATTGGTTGATTGTAATCCATTACATACCTTTCTATCAAAGTTATCTGACATTATCAAGATGAATATGTATGTACACAGTTTAACTCGGAGTTCTTATATTTTACTACCATTTTCTAAACTATAGCGAATAAACTGTGACAATGTGAGAAAATGTTGGTGTCTGAATACATTTTGGCTTGACTGTATACTTTTATGTTTGAATGCATACTTTTTTCTATTTCACCGTAGCTAACATTTTCATTTTTACATGCACTATCTCTTTCATGTAAAAACCAAATGTCATTGCAGACCTGTATGACTTTATTTCTTCTGTGGACCACAAAAGGTCAATTTTAGAAGAATATGCCGGCCTGGCCTGGAGCGTTCAAGCTTCAAATGACAAAAAACTGCCACTTAACTGTCATAGATGTGAGCAATATGAGTCATGCGCTATTTCCATTTAAGTCATTTGATAGCTGTGTGTGAACCTTTTGATTTGGTTGTTTTCAACTGAATCAGTTGATGCAGTTCACTCTAATCTCACATGCCGAATTGATTTGCTTCTGAAGTTCAACTCATTGGTTGAATGATTAAGTCGTATTGATTGCTTTCTGGAGAGGAAACAGTCAATTTTAATTTGGGTCTGTTTCTCATATCAAGCTATCAGACTTCAGAAGACTTGGAAGATAGTGCACAAGTCGTATGGACCAGTTTTTTGATAGCTTTGCATCCTTTTTGAAGCTTGAACGCTTGAGTACTCTGATAGTGTATGTTGCTCCACCCTCCTCTCATGTGGTATGGGCCCAGTGCCCAGGTTGGCAGGGTGGAAAAAGCCCCTATCATCCAACCAACATTGACGTTTGCTCTGCGCTTGGTGTGGTGTTGTTGTTTTCCCTCCTCTTTTATGCCCCACAAGAATTTCTGAGAAATCCACCTTTTCGAATTTCCTCTGTCTTATAAAGCAGAATCAAAGAAAGTGGTTTGCTATTTCTTCGAGGTGCAGCACTGCTTCGCTTCAGAGTTTGCTGCAAAAGGCCATTTTGGCAACAAGCTGCCAACAAAGCATCTTATAGACCTCATCCATTTGTTCTTCAAACCTGCAGTGCCAATGAATTTATGAACTTTTGGTTGCAATGGAGCCTTTATATGAAGTCTAATTTAGTTTCTTTTTACTTATGGGTGACTTCAAAACTAACCCTATTTTTTTCCTTTATGGCCTACATTTCTTCATGTTTAATATTTGGTTTGGTTTGGAAATGTCAAATAATAGAAAACCCAATCTAACACTATTTTGAAGGTGGAACGAAAAGAGTTAATAAATCATAAATGATACATTTTTCCATCAACTTTTGCTGGCTTATTGGTTGGTTAACAATTTTAAATTGAATTGAACTGAAAATATTTCTCATATTTATATTGGTGTTAAAAGAAGAAATTTGCAGAAAAAAGGAGATGCTATTAACACAAAGTACATTTTTTCAAGATATTATTATTATTATTATTATTATTATTAATAATTAGTTTTGAGTCCTATTTTATTTTTAAGATAATGTCTTAAAATACATTTTAATTGTAATGTTGATAAATCATTTGAATTCAAATGTAATTAGAATAAAATAACTTTTTTATTTTTGGACATGGTCTTCATCACATTTATTATTTTTTATAATATAAAATATGCAGAACTGTTCAGAAGTTTGGCGTCAGTAAGAATTTTTTGAAAGTCTCTTATACTCGCTTAAAAAAAAAAAAAAAAAAATAAAAAAATAAATACAGTACAGTACAAAGAACAGTAATATTGTGAAATATTATTGCAATATGCTGATTTTCTGCATTTATTATTATTATTATTATCAATGTTGAAAATGGTTGCGCTGCCTAATATTTTTGTGAAAACTGACTTTTTTCAGGATTCTTTGACGAATAGAAAATTAAAAAGAACAGCATTTATTTGAAATAGAAATATTTTGTAATATTATAAATGTCATTACTGTCACTTTTGGTCAATTTAATGCATCCTTCCTGAATAATATTAATTCCTTTAAAAATAATCGTACTCACCACATTTGAACAGTAGTATAAATAAAAACAACTATTCTGATAATTGCCAGTAAATTTCACACACATTTGTAAGTGTTACATAAATTAATTTTTATACCATTTTATATTATTATAATTCGTAATAAAATTAAAACTTTAAAGAAAAAGCATCTCTCTTCATATAATTAATATAATTACTAATAAATTGAACAACAAAAATAAATAAATAAATAAATAAATAAATAAATAAATAAATAAATAAATAAATAAATAAAAACAGATTGATGGATGGACGGATGTGGTGACTGACACCAAGTTACCCTGATTGTATTGCATTAAAATCAGCTGTTGGTTAACCCTTAAACGCATACCTCGGGTCTTTAGTGACCCTGGATGTTATTCGCTTCCCTCCTCCTCATTCATTTTTTAAATTTAGACATCAATACTTCTTAGTATTCCTCAATCAATTCATTATAAACAATATAACAAGAAAAAAAAAACAATTATAAAAGAATGCCTGTTTTCCCATTCATTTTTTGTAAAAATTGTATATGTTCCCTAACAACCCGAGCTGTGTAACAGTGTAAGGATATTTTTTCTGCACAACAATAATTGAATCTTTGATGACTGAATAAGTGCGATTCACCTTTATTCCAAAAAGGTGGCAATGTCTGACTCAATGATGAAGTGACGTTTCACTCATAGTTACTGCAGGCAGAAAACAAAAGAATAGGAATCATCAGCAAAACTTGAAATGGCTCAGCGATTTACTGCAGAGCAAGAACTGAACGCAACCAAATATCAGTCACTGTCACTTGATGGCGGATCTGGTGAAGAAGCTGTCAGCGATCAAAATATTGATATCGAAGATGTTGGTAAATTATAGTTTTGAGAATATGTTTGAGATTGCGATGCTGAATGTACTGGGAAATGAGCTCTGACGAGGACAGTGTTGATGCTATAAAACATCTGCTCAAACTGAACCCTTCCAAGCTCCATAAGGTAACAAAATATCCTTTATTTTATTCTTCTGTAATTGTGACTCTAATATCAGGAGAGTTTTATATTATCGCGACCCGAATAAGTAATAATGATTGGCGAAACATTCAGGCATTTAAGGCTTAATGGTGTGCCATTAGGCTATTGTCTGTGTTAATAAGGTCAGGCAATGGCTGTCGGGCCACGTGTCGCCCCCATCGGTTCGCTACGGCAGGTGAGCTGACATTCACCTCAAAGCCACTCCACTCGTGTCACTCCGCAGCCTGGCTCATTATGGGATTAAGCACAGAACAGCCCAGTCCAGTCACATCATGATTCCTGGCCGGACTGGCCTCGAGGGCCGGCTCCATGCGGCCCCTTGCCTCTCTGAGCGCCGACGGCTCCCAAAGCCCTCCTCAAATGTGTCACATTCCACATGACACCCGTCTCAGTGGCAGCCGACTTTCTCACAGAACTTTAAAACCCTATTTTTCTTTGAATGGGAGTTTCTCCTTTGTTGTGCGGGACCGTGCAGCCAGGCCCCTAGCAACTACCCTGACCTGGAATGCTGCTGGAATTCTTAGGCAGCGCTTGCCAACTTTGGCTACCTGGTAAAAGGGATTAGGGTAGCTTTATCCCTTAGTCAAGAATGCGGAATGGATGAACTTCTGACCAAAGAGACGAGGTTGATGTTCAAAGTGTCATCGCGGAGCGATGTTCTGAAATGTTCTTCCCAACCGCTGTCTAGCTGATAAGATCGATCGGGTTTCCACTCACAAGTCACCTGACTGTATGGTAAATAACACAGTTGTCACTTCCAATTGAAACATGAGACCGCAAACCGTTAAACTAGTTCTAAATGGGTAGTGATGAGAATATCCTGCATTGTTCCTCAAAATTAAGGGAACAGGTCAAAAATATTCTGCAATACAGAATAAAGTATGTTGGAAACATTAAAAGGCTCCACTTTAAACAATGAGATCAAAGCGGCGGATGCCAAAATGGAGTTATTTATTCAAATAAAACGGAATTAATAAAACCTTTCGATGTCTTTAAATGAGAAACATGAGAATACCAGCCGTTAAACTAGTTTGAAATGGATAGCGATGACAATGTCCTAAGTACTTTGTTCCTCAAAATTAAAGGAACAGATCGGAAAAACGCAGAATAAGCCTATATGTCGGAAACGTTAAATGGCTTCCCATGAAGCCGTGACAATGAGATCAAAGCGGCTCCCCACTTATAGGCTCAGTTTACTGTCGATCCTTTCACAAAGAAGAGAGTCTGTTTCTACAAAAAATGTCACATAAACGCCTCAAACTGAGCCAAATGCAACAACAATCATTTTGGAGGATTTTTATATGCCTGTGTCACATGGGCACACCAGTGTACTTTTTAGAGAAAGCAGGTAATCTGAACTGAGCTGCACAGGAATGCAGCTTTCGTTTACACTGAGGTTTGGGGAGCTGTGGAGCAAAGGAGTGGGAACAGAGCAAGTCATGGGAACAGGACCAGCGTTCTGTGCATGCCAGTGATGTCAGGTGGAGCTGCAGTCAACATTACAGAGACACTACAGACAGGACAGTTACGTTATTAGCTTTCATTTACAAACACTTTCCTTCTGATTTGATTTATGTTTTCATTCAAAGTTGCAAATTTAAGGTATGCGCAAAATTGGAATATCACTTAAGATATTGTCACTTCCTGGAAAATTTATGCAACATATCTGTAATAAAACTGGAAGTTGCTGCAATCTGGGAAGCCACTGCGGCTCTTTTCTCCTACATCATAAATGACTTCCGTCTCAGAGCGCGCAGACGAAACGCAATAAATGCTTTCATGTTATCTTGCGTTCGGATGCTGGTGTTTGGGAACACAATCATGTGAGACGTTTCTGAGAGGGAATTAAACCAAATCATTTTGATGATAGACTTTGGCTCAGGCATTTCAGAATGATCAAACCAACATTTGAGATGCGATGTGCGATGAGATGGATCCGCTGGTTAGTCCAGTTGTCCAATCACATCCTCTGTTGAGGCAAAGTCACATTTTGTTGTGCATCGAGTGATTTATTCGGTACATGTGTTTCCTACGTAGTCTATGTGCCGGATATCTTCTTATCTTCTTACTGGATAAAAATCCACCTCAGTTGATCGCATATGCAGAATTTATCATTCAAATGCTGTTCAATTGAAGTTTCTATCAAATAATCCTGAAAAATCACAGTTTTCAACATTTGATAATAATAATACATGTTACTTGAGCACCAAATCAGCCTATTAGAATGATTTCTGAAGGATCATGTGACACTGAAGACTGGAGTAATAGAGCAATGCCATCACAGCAATAAATTACATTTTGAAATATATTACAATTGAAAACATATCATATTGCAATAATATTTCACAATATTACTGTGTTTACTGTATTTTTGCTTTGGTGAGCATAAGAGACTTCTTTCAAAAACTGATCCCAAATTTTTAAACAGTACTGCATGTACACCCTAGACTTCCAGTATTTAAATGAATAGCTTTGTCAGTGCGTTTAACAGGTACAGTGACAGTGACAAGACAGGCATCATTCAGGCTTGATTTGGTACCGGAGACATTCGATGTCTTGGCTACTGTACATTCCTTCCACATCAGTCATGTAAGAATCCAGTCAGAAGAATGGCCTTTTTTTTGGTCTGTTGCTCCTTTCATTTTGAGAGGATATCTAATTATCTCCTCGTCTGGGTGCTCATGAATGCTGAATAAACATGTGCTCTTGTTGTAAAATTCCATTTAACGGACAGACTATAGGGTTGAATAACGCACTATATAGTTTGAATGAATCATAGCCTGTCTGAATGAGAAAGTTGCCATTTCCTTTCACTTAAATGGTTAGCGCTTCCAAATATCATTTGTGTCAAAGCTATTTTTTGTGTCATTTTTGCAACTCAACAGTGCACGTCCTCATTTACTTTCATTGGAAAAAAAGTTGAGTGTGCAAAGGCTTTTGTAGACGATACCAGAGAGAGAAGAAGGAAAAAATGATACCATTGTTGTCAGATTGTATTGCCGATTTGAAAGGTTATTGATACGATATCTTGACACAGTTTTGCAGACTATTTTGAAACCATTTTTACTCATAAATTGCTTGTTTCATTTCAAGTTTGATTCAATGTGTACATTTCTAAGCAGAAAGACTGAGATGATAGTATTTTCTTGCAAAACGTACTTCAACTTTGAAGTCATTTTTATGGCAGAGGTACATAAATCAAGCATAATCAAGCCATGCAGTTTTCATATGCGGATATCCAGCTCTTTTGCTTTGCTCAAATTCAGTGTTTTTCAAAAAACTGTCCAACAACGCTTTAAGCTAATGAAGCAACAAAAAGTTGATGTAACGTTGGTGCACAAATCTTGGGTCCATTGCCCAGTTTGATCCATAACCAGAAACAAGTTGACAAGACAGGAGAAGACGTCTACTTCTGATGTCACTATGGAAAAATCACCTCTTTACTTGATCGGCCAACTGTATCTACACTACCTATTCCCAAAGAGGAAGACAAGACAGGCATAGAGAGACAGATTGAGTTAAAGGTAAAGGAAAGATTGAGACAGTCATTCCCCACTCGTGTGAGGGAGCGAAAGAGAGACCTTTTCCCACACAGCGACAGTAACTCTGCCCAGAGGAGCAATGCCCATTCCCATCCATCTCACCGTTTCACAGGCTGGAAATCCCCCGGCTGCACAAAGAGCCCAAATTTAATACTGAGCCTCTGGAGGCGCAGGAGGGTCCCCTGACCAATATTGATACGAGAGGTACCTTTGTCTGAGAAACCTTAAGGGAGCAAAACAATTGTTGTGGTTGTCGGGTCCATATAATGCCCAAGTGCGGAGGATACGCATTACGTTTTGTTGATTAAAGGGAAACGTACACTCACGTTCGCAATCGATTCCTTTTCTTCACAGACATATAGTCTTGTACCTGTCATGTTATTTTAGGAACTCGGCTGCGCTTGCTGAGCTGTTCAGCGAATGAGACGCAGTGTAATTTGAACACGCGTTGTCTGCTCAATGCTCTGATGCCACGACTGTGTCAAATATGCACAGTCACCTGGTTACAGGCCCAAAGGTAAAGGAAACGTGAAGTGGGTGGTTCACTTTCTGCCATTGTGCTTTTGTAAAATCAGCTAGCTAGTAATTGTAATTCAAATCGTTTATGTATCATCTCCACAATCAGCTCACGAGTAATGCTTGGGGACAGGAAATGAACAGAGCTCAAATTACATTATAAGATGTAATTTGTAATATTGTGTAGAATGAGCAACACAAAATTTTTTCAAAAGCAACTGATTGGTGGTGTATATTTGTCGGTGAGTACCTTTTATAAATTGGTGAGTACAGTGAGTTTGTCTGCGAGTGCCTAACTGTAATTTATAGTAATGTATTAATAATTTATCATTCATTATTAGGCTGGTTTTATTTTTATATAAAATAATAACAAAAATGTATCTAGATAGTAGATATAAGATATATGTATATATGTATGTCTCTCTCTCTCTCTCTCTCTCTACATATACAAATACATATACATACTGTGTATAATTATTTATATATAAATACACACACATACATTTAATAAATATTTGCATATAATTTAATTAAAAAAAATTCTTAAATGTATATACATGCACGTGTGTTTATTTGTATATACATAATTATACACAGTACATCAAGGCATGGACTCCACTAGACCCCTGCAGTTATCTGCCACCAAGATGTTAGCAGCAGATCCTTTAAGTCCTGTAAGTTGCGAGGTGGGGCCTCAATGGCTCGGACTTGTTTGTTCAGCACATCCCACAGATGCTCGATTGGATTGAGATCTGGGGAATTTGGAGGACAAGTCAACACTTTGAACTCTTTGTTGTGCTCCTCAAACCATTCCTGAACCATTTTTGCTTTGTGGCAGGGCACATTATCCTGCTGAAAGAGGCCACAGCCACCAGGGAATACCGTTTCCATGAAAGGTGTACATGGTCTACAACAATGCTTAGGTAGGTGGTACGTGTCAAAGTTACATCCGCATGGATGGCAGGACCCAAGGTTTCCCAACAGAACATTGCCCAAAGCATCACACTGCCTCCACCGACTTACCTTCACTCCCCACATGCATCAATGAGCCTTGGCTGCCCATGATCCTGTCGTCGGTTCACCACTGTTCCTTCCTTGGACCACTTTTGATAGATACTGACCGGGAACACCCCACAAGAGCTGGAGTTTTGGAGATGCTCTGACCCAGTTGTCTAGCCATCACAATTTGACCCTTGTCAAACTCGCTCAAATCCTTGCCCTTGCCCATTTTTCGTGCTCCTAACAAATCAACTTTGAGGACAAAATGTTCACTTGCTGCCTAATATATCCCACCCACTAACAGGTGCCTTGATGAAGAGATAATCAGTGTTATAATGTTATGCCTGATCGGTCTGTGTGTGTGTATATGTATGTATATGTATATAATATATATATATATATATATATATATATATATATATATATATATATATATATATATATATATATATATATATATATATATATATATATATATATATATATATATATATATTATATACACACTCACCTAAAGGATTATTAGGAACACCTGTTCAATTTCTTATTAATGCAAATATCTAATCAACCAATCACATGGCTTGCTTCAATGCATTTAGGGGTGTGGTCCTGGTCAAGACAATCTCCTGAACTCCAAACTGAATGTCAGAATGGGAAAGAAAGGTGACTTAAGCAATTTTGAGCGTGGCATGGTTGTTGGTGCCAGACAGGCTGGTCTGTGTATTTCACAATCTGCTCAGTTACTGGGATTTTCACGCACAACCATTTCTAGGGTTTACAAAGAATGGTGTGAAAAGGGAAAAACATCCAGTATGCGGCAGTCCTGTGGGCGAAAATGCCTTGTTGATGCTAGAGGTCAGAGGAGAATGGGCCGACTGATTCAAGCTGATAGAAGAGCAACTTTGACTGAAATAACCACTCGTTACAACCGAGGTATGCAGCAAAGCATTTGTGAAGCCACAACACGCACAACCTTGAGGCGGATGGACTACAACAGCAGAAGACCCCACCGGGTACCACTCATCTCCACTACAAATAGGAAAAAGAGGCTACAATTTGCACGAGCTCACCAAAATTGGACAGTTGACGACTGGAAAAATGTTGTCTGGTCTGATGAGTCTCGATTTCTGTTGAGACATTCAGATGGTAATGGTGTGGGGGATGTTTTCTTGGCACACTTTAGGCCCCTTAGTGCCAATTGGGCATTGTTTAAATGCCACGGCCTACCTGAGCATTGTTTCTGACCATGTCCATCTCTTTATGACCACCATGTACCCATTCTTTGATGGCTACTTCCAGCAGGATAATGCACCATGTCACAAAGCTCGAATCATTTCAAATTGGTTTCTTGAACATGACAATGAGTTCACTGTACTAAAATGGCCCCCACAGTCACCAGATCTCAACCCAATAGAGCATCTTTGGGATGTAGTGGAATGGGAGCTTCGTGCCCTGGATGGGATGTGCATCCCACAAATCTCCATCAACTGCAAGATGCTATTTTATATATATATATATGTATATATATGTATGTATGTATATATATATATATATATATATATATATGTATATGTGTATTATATTTATACTTGTGACCCATTCTTAGTATGGTGTGTATACGTTGTTGCAGTTCTTTTGGGATTCTCTGTTGTTAAATTATTCCAAACTCAACCTGGACCTTCCAAAACAGCCCCATTCCATGTCTGTGTGTTCCTCTCCTCCTCTCTCCACTATATAATGAAGCTCTGTGTGTATTGGTGGTTTTTGAATGCACATCAGACAGCGTTGCACATACAGCTCCATATGTACTGGCTCTCTCCTCCAAACCACATCATATTTACAGTCTAATGAGAACTGCAGTCAGGCAGCCTTGCTGTCAGACCCCAGCCAAGAGTATGCACTAGTGACTGCTCCAAACAAGAAAAGAATCCCTTTCACTCTACCATTGTGCAGTCATTTTTTTTGATTGCATGGAGAATGAGCAAAGGCATTTTCTCAGAATTATTGGAACCAGCCGTGCCTTCATGTGGTTTGAAGGTTCTCGTCATTGGTTAAAAAAAACTGTGTGGTACGGTTGTGTTTTAACCTCTTACCTGTCAATCAAAAATGTTCTGCCTTCATCAGGTAGGACTGTCGATGTAACAGATTTGTCGGCTGCACATCCATGATGCAAATCTCCCGTTCCACCACATCCCAAAGGTGCTTTATTGGATTGAGATCTGGTGACTGTGGAGGCCATTTGAATTTAGTGAACTCATTATCATGTTCAAGAAACCAGATGATATGAGCTTTGTGACATGGTGTGTTATCCTGCAGGAAGTAGCCATCATAAAGGGATGGACATGGTCAACAACAATACTCAGGTAGGCTGTGGTGTTTAAATGATTCTCAATTGGTACTAAGGCAAAGTTTGCCAAGAAAATATCCCACACACCATTACAACACCACCAGCCTGAACAAAACATGCTTTCATGTTGTTTACACCAAATTCTGACCCCACCATCTGAATGTTGCAGCAGAAATCGAGACTTATTAGACCAGGCAATGTTTTTACAGTCTTCTGTTGTCCAATTTTGGTGGGCCAGTGTGAATTGTATCCTCAGTTTCCTTTTGTGATCTGACAGGAGTGCCACCCGGTGTCTTCTGCTGCTGCTTCCATCTACCTCAAGGTTTGACATGTTGCGCGTTCTGCAGACGCTGGTTGTAACAAGTTACTGTTGATTTTCTATCAGCTGGAACCAGTCTGGCCATTCTCCTCTGATCTCTGGTATCAATAACACATTTTTGCCCACAGAACTGCCGCTCACTGGAAATTTTCTCTTTTTTTCGGACCATGTGCATGAAAATCCCAGTATATCAGCAGTTTCTGAAATACTCAACATCCATGCCATGTTCAAAGTCACTTAAATCACCTTTCTTCCCCATTCTTATGCTCATAACTTCAGATCATCACGACCATGTTTACATGCCCAAATGCATTGGGTTGCTGCCATGTGATAACAAGCAGTTGAACGGGTATACCTAATAAAGTGGCTGGTGAGTGTATATAACTATAATATATAACTACAATAATTATAATCTAGTAATAAATTATTATCTCTATAATATTGTGTGTATGTTAAATAAAATGTATATAAAATATTTTTTTTAGATTTGTGGTCATGATTCATAATCAGCCACTGTAAAGTTCAAATGGAGCACTTTGTGGAAATGAAACGGCCGTAGCCTGAAGAGAGATGGAAACTGTATTGTTTTGTGTTTGTGATAAACTTTTTGGCACAAGAACTCACATATGCATGAGCCACGGACAATTAGCCTACCGGGTAGTCGAGGAAACCTTGTTGCTTTAACGATAACGATTCCAGACATTCCTGCAATTATCAAAAAGGCAAATAAAGAAGTCTTGTTGATTGCCCAACCAGATAGCCAAGTTCCAGCCAACAGGTTGGATGCATTTGAATGAATTTCAATTTAAAATGAGTTCATACGTAGATGGACCTCGGAGATAGAAGCCGGTTCTTTTTAAGTGAAGGTTGACGGAGCCAACGACTGGAGGAATATGTTTTCTGTATTGACTATACCTCATAATGTGCATGACTTGCATGATTAAGACTTGCGGTTATAGCTATTGAATATAGTCATAACCACATCATCATATTGTCAGCGCATCATTGAAACAGTTTGTCATTTCAATGTATTTCCTTCACAATTATCAATATTTAACATAATGTAGTACCACTATTCCAGAATGAACAGCTGCACAATTTTAAGATTTTCATTATTTTGACCCACTTGTCAACTTAGACGGCAAATTACATCCGTAAATAATCCTGGATCATTTCTGTCATGTTGTTGGAGAGTGGCAATGCTGCTCTTTTTTTTCAACAGTTCATTGCTCAAAAGGCGTGTTAGCCAATGCAAATGATTATTTTGTGTCCTTTTGAATTTGGTTTTAACTTCCTTTTCTGTGTTTATTTGACTGGGGGTTGAAATTTTAGGGGAATTCTGAATTGAAAGCCTATTTAAAGAGTGCCTGCTTATGCCTGACTGTGTGTCAGTTTACCACTCATGTGTGTCTGTACTGTTGTTATGTTGTCATGTCACCTGCCCCCTTGCCTAACCACATCTTAAATCGGCCACACAGCTGCTGTGTGTCTGGAACTGACTGAGCTTCAGTCAGTTTGTCCATCTTTTGGCTTTCTATGGTGCTTTTACCATCAGTCGCCACATAATAGGGTCTTATCTAGTGAAACGATCTGTCATTTTCTTGAAAAAAAAAAAAATTTATATACTTTTTAATCTCAAATGCTTGACTTTGATGTTGTTCTTCTTCGCGACGTATGAAGCCATCACGTTGGAAAAGTCATGTCCGTGATGTAGGTGGATGATGACGTCATACGTCGTGAAGAAGCACAACACCGAAGTCGAGCATTTGAGGTTAAAAAGTATATACTTTTTTCTCTTTTTTCAAGAAAATGACAGATTGTTTCACTAGATAAGACCCTATTCCTCAGCTGGGATAGTGCAGATCCCTTTAAACCCTTTGAAACTGCATTCATTAGGACCTTCAACACATTGGTTGCCATTGAAGTCCATTATGTGGAGGAAAATCCTGGAATGTTTTCCTCATAAAACAGACTGAAGAAAGAAAGACATGAACGTCTTGGATAAGATGGGGGTGAGTAAATTATCAGGACATTTTCATTTTGAAGTGAACTAATCCTTTAAATAAGTAATCATTATGAAACATTGAGAGATTAATGGCATAAATTATGGTTATTCTTTATTGGCAAGTTAACTAAAGGATTAATCAATCACAAAATAATTGATAATTAATCAGTTCATTAATTTTTTTAATTAAATGAATAAGAAATCGACAGATTACTGACTAAGCTTACATGTATTATTTTGAGCTCTTTGTGAAACTAGTATAAATTCGGTTGATAAACATGCATTGATATAGGGTGTCTTCACACTTAGGTCCTCTTTAAAAGAACCAAACTCAGACTCCCTTAAGTAGACCAAGAGGTGAACCAAGTGAAAAAGGACCCAGTTCTCTTCACGTTCACACTGTCCCTATACCTGAAAGAGGACTTGGATCCTTTTTTGGTCCACTTTAGTAGGAATGTGGTCTCAGACCCCTTTGTGTTCATACAGTTGCTTTTTTGATCTAGTCCAGTTCAGTGTTTGACGGCTGACCCTATGGCCTTCAACATTTGATCCCATTCACTTACATTGTTTGTGCCTCAGTAACAAAGATATTTGTTTGTAAAGAATTGTTTTTTTTTTAATGAAATTGCTACAAATGCTGTATCATTTTTTTTTTTTTTTGCAATACTACATATTCTTGCACTAGCTATATCACACATCCATCTTTGTAAATAACATTTACGTTGAATTGTTTTCCTCGAATCATCTTTGTTTTATTGCAGAAGGCAATGATAATAAAAGAAAGATGCAAATTACATAAACTGATTTAAATTTTCCAGGTAAAGTATAGGTATGCCTAAAAGCAGCATTCAAGTAAGAAATGGAATAGTCACATGAAAAATTATATGGTATTCTTCACTGTAAATGACGTACTCCACTGATTCTTATATTAGGCTAGTATTCAAGATTCAAGAGTTTTATTTGTCACATACACAGTTATATACAGAATATACAACCGGCAGTGAAATGTAAACAGGTCCGCTCCATGGACAGTGCAAATTCACAGTTAAAAACACAAGGAGGAAATTATAATAGAAATAGGATAAAAAAGTACTATATATATATATATATATATATATATATATATATATATATATATATATATATATATATATATATATATATATATATATATATATATATATATATATATATATATATATATATATATATATATATAAATATATCTGTAGAATTTTATAAATAATCAAGTCAAGTAGAAGAAAAAGTAAAAAAAAAATAAGAATAAGAATAAAGAAGTGGAATAAAATAAGTGAGGTAAACTATGCAGTGAGTAAACTGTAGACTTATAAATATGTGGTTAACAAATGTATAAGAGTATAATGTGCAAACAGGTTTATAACAGGTTGTTACACAGTAACAACGAGAACAGAAAGTGCAGCGCAATGTCAGTGTATCGATGTTTATCCTGAAGTGAAGTCACGTGGTGTTAAGTGACTGAGTTCAGGAGTCTGATGGCCTGGGGGAAGAAGCTCCTCCTGAGTCTCTCAGTTTTGGCCATCAGGCTTCTGAAGCGCTTACCAGATGGCAGCGTAAAATGAGGGTTTGCAGGGTGATTAGAGTCCTTGATGATTTTAGTAGCTCTACCTTTGCAGCGTTTGGTGTAGACATCCTGCAGAGATGGGAGAGCTGACCCTGAGATACGCTCAGATAAGCGCACGATTCTTTGCAGGGCTTTGCGGTCATGACTGGTGCTGTTCCCATACCACGCTGTGATGCACTGAGTTAATACACTTTCTATCGCCCCTAAATAGAAAGTTTTCAGGATAGCTGGTGAAACCCTGAATTTCCTCAGCTGGCGCAGGTGGTACATGTATGCAGATGTTTATGTTCACTTAAGACAAAACCACCTGTTTATGTGTTTTTGACATTTTGAAATAAATGCAATAAGACCCTAAAGATTCCGTTTACACGCACTGTGACCGCTGACTTCTTGTGCGCTGGTAAAACCATTTTAAAATGGCAAGGCGCGGAGCCCCGTCTCTCTTACACAGTTCTGAAGCGGTTTAAATTGCAATACACAAGTGTAAGTTGTGAACGAATAATTAGAGATTTGCCAGAAGAAGCAGCCATGATGAACCACCGGTTTGTACGGAGGCATCTGATGACCAAACTACACTGGAATTCGCAAACAGAAAAATCAAGAAACCCCAGAGCGGTTTGTGTTCAGATTGTGTGTTTTTAGCGAACCGTACCATAAGATGAGATCGAACCGTACCCAGACCACCTCCCGAGATGATCTCGGCTCGGTTCGCTTTAAAGGGGTCTGAGATGTGTTCACATATGGGCCAAAAATCACGCAACCACGCTCAGATCCCTGAAAAGGACCAAGTGTGAAAACACCCATAGTCAGATATTTTCATTCAGATGCAGCAGCAGCAGTGTTTATTCCTGCCTTGTAAATGCTTTTAAATTCATATATTTTTCAATCTTCAACAGAGAAGTGAATCAAACAGATGCTTTCTGTGTTCTGTGTGATTGGCTATCACAAACTCTGGATCAAACCTGAGTTGACAGAGAATGTTTATACCTAGCATTGTGATAACCTGATCAAAACCGGGTTGGATTTGTATGGTTTTGTCAACTCTAAACCTACTCTGAATCTCAGAGTTTGTCCAACTAGCTGCATGCAACAGGTCTCTGGTGATGCATTGTGTCAGAGTCTCAATCTAGATAGCTAGTTATAATCCTAGATCTAGACCTTAAATATAAAGTCTAGATCTAGATAGCTGTGGTTGCAATTGCGATACAAGATCTGAAGATCTGAAGGACAGCTTCATTCCCCAAGCTGTCAGGGCATTGAACTCCCTCCCCTCTTCTGCCCCACGCACCTGATCTGGGAATCACCCCCCCCCCGTTCTCCTCCCTTCATCTACCTCATATATTGTCTCTCTGAGGAATTGGTCTCCCCTCTGACAGACTCTTTTTTTGCACACACGCTTATAATTTTATTTTATACCTGCACTGACTTAAATCTGAAATTGCACTATTGTTACCATTGTTTGCACTATTTGCCATCGCCACTTTACCTCTATAATTCACTTTATCCATCTTTTTTTTAATCTTTCTTCTGTTGTTGTTACTGTTAAACTTTTGTTGTTATTGTTATTGTTATTGTTTTGTTGTTGTTAGGCACCTAGGGTCTGAGAGTCAAAGAATTTCAATTCTCTGTATGTATGTACTGTACGTATGGCAGAATTGACAATAAAGCTGACTTTGACTTTGACTCTTTTGAAAAGCCTAGTTCTAGATAGTTGGTGATCCCATGGTGAGCATTGCAGTCTTATGGGAGGGACGGAGTACAATAGTCTATAGAAGAAGAATGTCAGGGAAAGTGGGGAAGAGAGACTGACACTTTCTGAAGGTCCTTCTGTCCCCTGGACAATATGTTCTCTGAAGCAGCTGTTACGCAACTAAATGTCCTGTTTCATAAATGCGCCCGCCAAAATATCTAATACCGAATCACCATGAGGTATTCGAGTGTAGATTAAGAAAATAACGCTCAAAGAGCTGTATTATTTCTGTCAACGAGAACTCAGTGGACACAAAATTTAGTATTCAGCAGTGATATTTGCTTCATTGTTGGCGGGCATTTTGGGAGCTGCGCATCAGATTAGAACTACTAGCATTGTGATGTCACACACCATACTGACAATGAACAAAGAACATTCATGAAGTTCTTTACAATGAGAAGGTTTCACTGGATACCTTGTGGCTTCATTGAATGAGCAGGTGGATTCCGTGTCTACAATAGATGGATGCCTTCTGTGAACATCCCCGCCATTATGAGCTCACAAAGGTTATTTATGGGCACAGACACATTCATTAGCCCCCTTGATGCAAGAAAACATCACTTGCTTTTCCCTTTCACTTTCTAAAGGTGGTGAGTTAAATGTCTCAACCAGTCGCAATACACAGTCTCTCTCATACCGCAAGGCCTTGCAGAGGTATGAGGGGGGATTTCATGCTGTTATGAGAAACTTTAGTTCTTGTTTTTATATGACTGTCAGTTCCCAACATAAGACTATGCATCATCTAAGGATCACAAAAGAACAGCAACCCAATCAAAAATGGCTTTTTCAGGGATAGTTACCTAGATACCTAGGGCTAGATACCTTTATCGCAGGACCATCATATAGCAAAATAGATGAAGAAATAAACATTTCACCACAACACCCACATTATCAAATTATATTAATTTGGAGATGCTATAAATATGCTTAAAGCATGTGTCTATACGTATCTCGGTTGCCTTCATGCACGCCCACACATTCTACAGTGCATCAGTACAGATAAAGGAACTTCCTGTATGCATTGCTTTCAGTGTTTATGTTTACGTCTTTTCAGAGTTATTCTGTTGACCAAAAACATTATTAAAGTATTCAAAAACAAGTATTATTTTATATTTAGGGCTCAGTAATATGGATGCTTATCGCCAATTTGAGAGAGTTTGTGCTTGTGCCACTCCGTCTTATTGCTGTTGATTATGTTAGATGCATTTGTATTGAACATTATTGTTGAAAATTCTGCTAAATTAAATCATCCAGCATGTTTTGTTGAAATTGCAAGAACTATTTAATGAAGTGTTTGCAGCATCAGTTAGAATGTGCGAAATGTTTGAATCATATGGAATAGTTTTCCTTTGTATGCATGTATGTATGTATATATGTATCTATGGATTTTGGATGGATGTTTGGATGATGGATAGATTTTTGGATGGATGGATTTTTGGATTTATTTATTGATTTTTGGATTTATTTATTGATAAAGACAGCTATTATCATTATTATTTTATAATATTCAAATAATAATAATAATAATGACTATTCTGAGTGAGATGACAGGACTGTATAAGGTGTGTTCAACCTTGTGGATTTTTTATCGCCCTCTAGGAGGACTTCATGATAGTTCCTTGAGCGTTTGTATGAGTAGGCCACCTTTCCGATGACAATTTTACAACTAACAATCACATTCTTTCTAACAATGTACTCAGATTGTTGAGAAATTAGTCCCTTCCAGCATGATTAGTGGTTTTGTTGAACACCGATTATATTTTGCCATCCGGAAAAAAAGATAAAGTGAACGCTGCCTGTGAGAGAATGATCTATGTTTCCAGGTTTGGACAAGCATGAGGAACAAAAATGGATAGGCAGTTCCAACGGGAAATGCAAACAGTCACTTGACATTTCGAAACAAATGCTAAGTGTTGGTGCTGAAGCAGCGTTCCAGGAGACACAGAGCTGGGCTTGGTCCTATTGGAGGAGAGAGTGAATGAGAGAAGGAGAGAGATAGAGGTGAACAGAGAAAGAGTGAGAGAAAACATGAGGGAGCGCCATGCGGTTGGATGGTATTCTTGGGAAAGTTTGCAGCTCTTGCAGTATCTGGAGCTCAGCTGGGGACAAATACCACATGGAAACGAGAGGAAGCCTGCAGAAGTAAAGAGGGCCTTCTGGAGGAATGTTTCACTTCAAATGGAAAATGTTTGCAGCTGTTCGCCATCGTTTAATGTTGTGTATATATGGTATCCCCTCTGATTCTGAACAAACAGACTGTTCTGTTGACACCTGGACTTCTTAGGACATTATGGTTTGGGTCGTTATGTAGAATATGAAAAACATTCAAAACCAATTTCACCGTTATCCAGTGTCTTAACACTTAAGACCCTGACATACTTCTTTTTCATTCTTCACTTAGGGGTAATAAGCTGGAAATACCTGAGCAGTGGTATACTGTTACCGAATATGTAAATATGTGCTGCATGCTTTCCTCTCAGTAACAAAATAAACGCACAACAAAAATGACAGCGGTGAGAAAACAGCAGTGAAGAAAGCATCTGATCATAGCGATGTGGATATGTTTGGCACTCCTGTCAAGTCTGGTCATGTTTATTTTTAGCACTTTATAGAATATATTGCTTTAAAGCAAGCATCTTTACAGTATTAAACATGAAAAACAGCATCAGTGTTGCTTTGAATTAGAATTATAGCTTCAACTTCTACTATAAAGCAGCTCCTCCAGTGTTTTCATGTTTTACCTGTATCTGACCTCGATGGACTGAACAGAATAAATGAACCAGAGAAGGTTTCCATGTAAAAGAAGGCGGAGCCCTAGAGCCACATCCACCTATTACATAAACGCGGTAAAAGGTAGTTTGAGATGTTTACTGTTTACCAGTCGGAGTGAACTTTTCTGGAAAGTTTGCTTTGGCGAGTTGTTTCTAACTACCAAAACAAACTCCAAATGAACGCTAACCCTCAAAATTCCGTCAAACCAGTTCATTCTTCTGTTTCCCTTAAAGTGTATTGGGCCTTTACAGTACATTTTAAAAGGATAGTTCACCCAAAAATGAAAATTCTGTCATTTACTCACCCTCAAGTTGCTCCAAACCTGTATGAGTTTCTTTGTTCTGCTGAACACACAAGAAGATATTTTAAAGAATGTTGGTTGGTTAACCAGACAGTCGATGGGCCACATTGACTTCCATAGAATGAAAAAAAAAATGAGGACCAGAAACCAAAATTCAGAACAAAGAAACTCACACAGGTTTAAAACAACATGTGGTTGAGTAAATGATGACAAATATAAATTTTTGGGTGAGCTATTCCTTTAAGGCAAGTCAGTTTACTTGACCGATATCTTGGTAATGCATTTCTAATGGTAGTTAGAAAGATTGTATTTATGAGTTGAATAATTATATTTATGAGTTGAATGCACGTCAATGCCATCACAAGTTTCTAATTTGGGGGCATCTGTGAAAATATGGTCTGTAGTTAACGGTAAATTGTAGGAGTTATTTTATTCTTTTTTACAATAAAACTAGCAAAATTGCATGCACAAAGTACAATAGAATTATACAATTATGATAGCATATATAATAATTTAGTTTACAGCAGAATTGTTTTACATTTAGTTTTTGTGTGCAAAAACTATTCTCGTCGCTTCGTAAAATTATTGTAGACCCACTGTAGTGAGATGGACTTTGTAACGACGTCTTTAGTACCTTTTATGGGTCTTGAGAGAGGAAATGTCATTGCTGCCAATGGAGGCCTTTCTGAGCCATCGGATTTCAACAAAAATATCTTCATTTGTGTTCCGAAGATCAAAGGTCTTACGGGTGTCGAACGACATGAGGGTAAATAATTAATGACAGAATTTTCATTTTTGGGTGAACTAACCCTTTAAGTCATCTTCTTGTAGAGCGTGTTGGCCTTCTAGTTGCTTCAACAACACCTGACTTGACCTCTGGCAAACTTTAGGTATGGATTCCTTAAGAAGATGCTACCTGCTTTCACTGAGATGCCAACCTTAGAGCTTGGCTGGGCGAACTTGGCACAACCATAATGTCATTGTACTCCAGCCACTTATTCTGAAGTTCACCTCGAGTCCATCTATTTTCATCGGTCAATGCCTCCTCTGTTCTCTGTGGTTTATAATAGTCCCACAGTTTGGATGACAGCAAGGTGTGGAAACAGTTATTGGAAATAGTTTTCCAGCGGGCACCTCCGCCTTTGCCTGCTCTGAGAGGCCTTGCACGAAAAAGACCAGGCTTTTGGATCTGCTGGGGGTTTGTTTGTTGTTCTTTGCTGTCATGTTTCGTGGTTTTTGCTGTTGTGGAGCTAATGCTGTTTCATTTTCGCACATGCTGGTAGTTAGAGGTTTGCTTACGGACACTTGTGTAAAAAAACTAACAATGCGGCAGGCGAGAACTTTGTCATTATTGTATTAGCCAGTTCGGGGAAAACCCCATGCGCCGTGCGGGCCTGAAATGATTACATTTTTCCCTTTCGAATAAGTGTGTGTGTGAATTCGGTGCTGTTTTTTCATGTCCGAGTGTCTTGGTTCCTTGGTGCGAGGTATGTTGTTCCTGCACCAGTTGCCTTTCTCCTGATGACGCCACCCTGTAGGAATTTGCCTCCTTGTAGTTGGTGTGTGTGCACATGCACCAATGCAGACACACACCCCTGTACATAAAGGGGTGTTGGGTCCCCCCACAGCCCAGGGACTCAGAAGACCCCTCTGTTCTGCCGCTGCTAACCAGGACCATTTGCTGCCGTGTTTTTTCTTGCCCCTTGTCTCCTCCTTTCTCGTTTTCTTTCTTTCTTCCTGCCGGTTTTCACCCGCTCCCCTTCCTGTCTGGGTTATGGCAATTGTACATAATTTTGTTTCGGGATACGCTGAAGCACTGCATGTGTGTGATGTGGGGGGCGCACGGGTCGGTCCTCCAGAGGCCTTGAGGGGGTTCGCCTCAGTCTGATTGATGGGGGAGGTGTCGCCTCTGTTCGCTCATCCATCACATACTTTATTTGGGTTTTAGAGAAGAGGAAAAGGAAAAGGGAGGGCAGGAGAGGGGTCCTCTCTCCTCCAAAAATATCAGCCCGGTGAGCCCGCCGTGCTTTCTCTACCCCCCTGGGCCCGAGCAGGAATAGACGTCTTACCCTTGTGACCCAACACCATTCAGCCGTCTCAGCACTGGCAACAAAAGACAGATAAATGTGGCCTAGATAGATTTAGAGCAGGTTCCTGCTTTCATGGAACTTTTTATTCTTTCCTTAGCTTTGAGGAGTGGAAAAGGAATTCTGGGATAATTAGTGGGCGCATTGGCTTTGAGCAGGACTCAAGGTGTCTGTTTTGTTGTGCTTCCAGTTTAGACCCAGACTAACAGACTGTACTTATGGTGTCAAAACTGCTATGTAGTTAAAACTATGTAGCATCTGATGTATTTACAGGTTCCAAAATGTTTTGCCACACCAGATAATGACGGGAGAATACAGAATATTTAACATAATATTTCTAACCAGCCATGAAACTTTTAGTAAAAATAAATAAATAAATAATAATAATAACAATAATAATAATATAATTAAGAAGAAGAAAAAGATGGAAAATAAATTAATAATAATAATAATAATAATAATATTTATTAATATATTATTATTATTATTATTATTATTAATGAATTATAATAATATTATTATAACACATCAACAAATACATATTTAAAAATGTATATATTATATATATTATACAGTTACTGGCAAGTAATAGTTTTGTTTACTTGAAAAAGTTTGTGTCAAATATGTGTATTTGCGTGTGTAAGTATAAACACCTGCATGCATGTTTTTAAGTACAGGAAATATAACAGGATTGTTTTTTTAAGGCAACACATCTGCTTCTAAAGATCTTTGAATAACTGTTTCTAAAGATGCATCAATGAATAACAATATTTCAACTGCTCTTCCTGTCTATTCATGCTTTAAAATGCTATTAAAAATACTTGATCCTTCTGTTTCCTAATGTGCTCTGTCATATATAGGCTGTGTAGTGTGACTGCTTCTATTCTTCTAAAAGAATATTAACCAATAGCCAAATGACCTTTTAAGGCATTGTTTTGAACTACTGTTTTAGGTAATGCAGCCTTTCTGAAAGTAATTAAACACCAGTTTACCTACATAATAATACTGAGATGATTTCCTCTTCCATATCCCAGTCACCCGCTTGGCTTCCAGCAGAGGCTCCAATATAAGTCTGCAAGGTCTCGCTCCATTTTGGTTTGTAACGCCCATTTTTCATGATCGAGTCCCAAGTAGATTGTATTGTGAATGTTTAATTTTGTGTTAAAGCATAATTGTTCATTGTTTGAACTCCATTAGCAAAAACTTTGAACTTGATTTCTGGAAGATTCCCCTTGCATGTTTTCAACTTGTTTTTACAACTTTTACGTCTTAGTGTCTTGGGACCAGAAACATCTCTAGCGAGTCGGTATTATTCACAGTCGACTTCGCTAAAACAGAGGAAATAGATTTGAGTTTGAAATGCATCATTTACCCTCTGTCAAATGCTAGGAATGCACCCTTTGAACTATCCGGGGCATCGTCTTGACTCTCGCTGTCCTTTTCTCTTTTTCATTCATTTTCCTCTGCAGTGTCTCTTTGTCAGAGAGCCTGGTGTTGTCAGGCAGCCAAGGCGCTCTGATATCCATTTTGCATGCTTATTAGAAAAAACACAGTTATGAATATTCAGGGCATTCAGCAATTTCAGAGAGGGGAGAAAAAGATGGAAGGTAGCAAAGACAGGAAAGGAGAGCGGGACAGAAATTTAGCTTTGTTCTTGCTTTAAGTACATCAGTCATGGAGTGGAATAGCGGCGAGCTCAGAGGCAAACAGCTTACTGTAAAAGTTTGCGGCGCAGAGAGAATGGCAGCTTCAGATTAGGCATGGTCTCCATTTGAGGGTCCCATACTGGACTGGAGGATATCTGGTGCCGCTGAACCCCATGACTTCAGACAGCCGTGTCTCTGGGGAGAGACAGTATTACAGGAAGCTCACTTGGTACGACAACATGTATCATCACCTACTAAGTAAAGTGTCGGTCAGTCAAAACAGAACAGAACTTGTAGCGCCTATAGACTGAACACATAATATGCATGCGCATGACGTCACCGTTTTCACAAATTCACGTTGGTTTTTTTTTGTGGTTTACACTGAGACAAAGTTAATTATTATTAATTTTTTATTTTATTTTATTATTTTATTTAATTGTATTTATTTAATTGTATTTATTTGAATATTGGTTTGTTCAGACTTATATTAATAAAAATATTGCATGTAATTAATATTTATTTATTATAACTTATTTATTATTTTATTAATTGTAGCGCCTATAAACTGAACACATATGACATTGTTTTCACTAAACACATGTTTTTATGGTACTTATTTTTATTTTTTATTATTTTATTATATTTATTTTATTTTAATATGGGTTTAATCTGATTTATATTAATCAAACAATTGATTTATTTATTTGATTTTTTTATTTTAATTATTTTTAATTATTTTTTATTTTATATTTTTATATAACAACATTTTTTTTCTTTAGATATAAAATGATAGTCTTATGAGTTCAAGGCATGAAATCAAATCCTGACCTATCATATCAATTTGTAAAACTTTTTTTGTATTTATTTTTATAAATGAATGCATTTGCCACCATGCATTTTTAGCTCTATGGAAATAGCAGCTTTTGATATTTTGATGATAACTCAGTGTTCCACTGGTAACAAGTTTCAGGCATCACAAGGGAGGTTCAATGATAGAATTTTCCATTGAAATTGCATGATCTGCATGACGTGCGACTCAAATGTAGATGTGAATGAGTGATTCCTGCCACAGCATTTTAGACAAACACTTTTACTTGCTATAATCTGGAAACTTAATCATCAAAAATACTTTGACTCAAAAAGGGTTTATTTTATTAATGTGTATTAATGTTTTATAAATGCCACATGATATTATTAGGAAAGAGCACTTATTGGAAAGGCTCGCTAGACTTTGGCCCATCTCGAGCTTATACGGCGAGTCAAAGAGCTCAGCTTATTTTTGGAAGGCTTCTAATGGCGCACTTGTTGCATCCTCATCCTACGCAGTGCACTGGACCCTGATCCTTCATTATTCTCATGCTCTCTTCCAGCTGTTTCTGAGCAACATTCCTCTGTTTACTCCCCATTCTGTAACCGTATCCCCCTGAAATCTCTCTGGGAAGTCCTGTGAGGAACGCAGTGATGTTGTTCCCCCCTCATGTTGGTTTGAAGATGCTGAGTTTTCACGACCAGGGATCAGTTTTAAGCCTGTGTGAATATTCAATGCGACGTACTGTACTGCACTGCACGTACTTCAAACAAATTCATACAATCGCTTGCTCGTGAGGTACTAACAACCTGTCAATATCCTGTCATGTCATGTATTAAAAGCTCCAGTCCAACTCAACTGCATTGCCGGGTTGAGCTTGTGGCTAAGGAAGAACCACTGGCTCTGCACCAACATACCTAAACTCGCTTGTTCAGACTTACACACCCTCCAGAAGCTTGCGTTCTGCAAGTGAACGGCACCTTGTGGCGCCATCCCAAAGAGGCGTGAAATCCCTCACAAGGACCTTTTCCTGGTCCGTTCCCACCTGGTGGAATGACCTGCCTGTCTCAATTCGAGCAGCCGAGTCGGTAGCCATTTTCAAAAAATATCTTAAAATGCATCTTTTCCAGCAGCACCTGACCAATAAAGAATAGCACTTATCACTCTATTCGTTTTCTGTTTGTCTATTAAAAAAAAAAAAAAAGTTCTGTCCTATGTGTTCTGTGCTAGATTAACTGAGACTTGTTACAGCACTTGCATATTGTTGCCCTTGACTGTTTTTAGTTGCTTCTATTGCTCTCATTTGTAAGTCGCTTTGGATAAAAGCATCTGTAAATGACTAAATGTAAATGTGGACGAAAACGCTAAACATGATCTTTATCCAAAATAACCAGGAGAGGTTAAAAGGCCATGTGTGCTACAAACTGCAGTGAACTCTATCATTATCTGAAGCTTGTTATACGCTTGGGCCACTTATGACACCCCGCAGGGCTCTGTTGTGCCCCGCCACACCAACAATTTGTGATGAGTCACAAACGTGCGGCACGCTGAGCTCCTACGAGAAACACCACCAGGGACGACACAGCAGTCGTAATGGGAATACGAGCGGACAGGAAAGGAGACCACATCATAAGGGGATGCTGCTGTGACTCACCGCCTCTGGAAGCATAATGTTTATCCAGTAATGTGAATGGAGTTCTCTGGGTTTTCAGATGCCTTGATCGTGTTCAAGCTGCTCGTGTGATGTTTTAGATTAACCTTAGATTATCCTTTAAAAAAGGGGACAATGCAAAGCAACACTAACCATGGCATTGCCTTATTTTTTATGGTACCATAGTAATGCGAAATTTTATATTCTTTTATTTTTTACAGTATTTATTTTTTTAAATGTGCGCGTTTTATTTATATCATAATTTATATCAGTTTTCTTGCACATCAGTTTTATTTACATTATAATATAATATAATATATATTTGAATACCTTATTTTATTTCATTTTATTTTCCAATTTTCATATTTCAGTTTTAATTTCATCATAATTCATAATCACTATTTAATGTATTTTATATGTATTAAACTTAATTTAATATGAAAAAACTACTTTACTATCAGAAAACAGACATGACAGATGTTTAATTCAGGCGAATGAAACATCCTTCACATCAGATAAACTGTATAAAACATATTATATAAGACACAGAGAAGACCTCTTCTCGACCACCATATGTGAAACACTTTAACAAAGTAATACTAGAATATTTCTTCATGTCCAGTTGGCTCGCATGCACACCGTTTCTCCTTCCTCCTCTGTCATGTTATCTAGACAAACAGCAGCTCTCAGCATGTTAGCAGGAGAGCTTGAGGTAAATGCTATTTGTCAGCGTTCCTGCATCAGTGCCAGCATTAGGGTGGGCTCTTTCTGGTGAGTCCTGCTCAAAGAGGCCGGTGTAGTGAGTTAACGTTCTTGAACAATGTGGTGGACGGGAAAACAAAGCAGGGTCTGAAGGGAGCGTACACCTCAGAGGCCATTAACAGCACAGCTCTGCTAATTGCTAGAAAGGACTACAGAGCTTGGGAATATGCTTTTTTGGGAATTTTAGTGTTTATAGTGTCTTGTAGAAGTTTTTGAGATCTTCAATATGGTGGCATTTGCATGTGATTGAATGGTTTCATGATGGCTTCATCTGGAAGAGCAAAACGATTAGGTTATCTTTTCTGTCTCCCCCTCATGCCCCTGTGTTCACACTGGTCTGTCTTGATGGGTCCCTGGGGGCTTGGTGCTTTTGAGCCAAAGAGGAAATGAGTTTTTCCATGCTCCTGTGTGTCGGAACATTTATCACCACCATCACCAGGAACTGCAGCACAGGAAAAGTTCCCGGTGTAGAATCTGTGACCAGAACCTTGATGTATAATACAACTACACAAGCATTCAGTCGCTCCTCTGATCACCAGTGAAATCGCAACCTTCTGTTTAACTGTGAACTAGCGAAGAGTTTAACCTACCATGCCACTTGGACCAAAGTCTGCTCATTGTCCATGCTGTCAAATGAAAATGATGAGATGATGCATTGTCATCCAAAATACTGATCTGCATCATATGTAAAGATGCAAGATTCCAATGGGCTCATTTTTACTCAATTTACTGTTATTTGCGTCATTATTTACTGCCCCCCCAAAAAAGCAGTCTTAAACCAGACACTAATTTGTGCTGCTATTGGTAGATTGCATTGGTCTTTATGGAAATGATCCGGCAGCGTCTGTGTTTGTCAATTTGCATGTCGTCAGTAGATCATGCGCAGAATTTTCCACTCCTATCGGCGCTTTTTTGTTATTGCGCTCTCATGCTAATTTGCCCTGTTTAGGAAATCTGGCCCTAGTATTGTGCAAGGAACTGCGCAAAAATATGATATGACTTCCAAACACTTTTACCATTTATCACATTTGCATCACATAACCATCTCCATATGCACAACTTTCCCGTAAACTTGCTCTGAAGTTCACCTACAGCATTACAGCATTTCTAGTAAATTCATCTTGGCTTTCTGCTTATATTTTAGGAACGCCCAGGCGAAATCGACCCATACTCAGATTGTTCAGAGGCCCCCGACGTGCCCTTTCGAACGTGACTAGTCCAGAGTTCCAGGGCAGTTGGGTTCGGGAGTTATGACCGGTCAAAGGTGTAACTTTGGGAATTTCTTATATATGTTTATCTCGTGCCCGAATCGTCACCGGGCTCGTTCGAAAGGGCTCCACGAGTCCTATACATGATGCAAAGTGTATTGCGCAACGCTTGGGTATGAGTCCCATGAAACGCAAGTCACGATAAAAGATTCCTAAAAGTAAGATAAAATGACATGGTTGCATCAGCAAATGCGTTTTTATCTGACGTTTGCTAATGTTAACACTATCGGTTAGGTTTAGTAGGGTTTAGTGTTGGCGGTACTTTATTTTCACATGTGTTGGAGCTTAAATCTTTAAGCGATACGCACAACAAACAATGTCATAAAACTGCCAGATTCGGGTGTTTCGGATAAAACTGAACACGTGTTTGGTGCCAATCACTGGATATTTCACTTTGAAAGTGAAACATTTTGCAGGAATGATGCCACTGGCACATTTTTTGAGTGAGCCTGGGTTAAAAAAAAAAAATCATATTTGGATGTTCTCAATTGGGTCAGGGTTTGAGACAAATGAAAAGTCAACATTTCCAGAGATATTTAGCACTGTTTGTTATTAATTGAGCTACATCAGCATTTCTATCCATCATTTGGTCTATTTGGAACATGATACAAGTAATACAGGTGTTTCACGGTGTACATTAGATGTCCCTGAACGTCACAGAAGAGTCAGGAAGACATTGTGGAAACATGTTCATCAATAGAGGGGAAGTGTGTGGCATGAATAACAGGAGCGCACGAGGCCGAATAGGAGTCTGACGTTCTCATTCTAAAGGGACAAATATATCTTATTTCAGGAACAATGCTAAAGTGTGGTCACGCCTGGATGACACACAGGTCAATTGTTTCATTCCAGGCGAGAATTACCTGGTTTCCAAAGGAAAGGCATCCTCTGTGGAGCTCTGGGAAAGTGATACATTCTGCCGAGTGCCACGATCACCGCCCAGGTCGTTCCGGAGTCAACAGTGCAGGCGGCATGGGGGGATTCCAGCGGCATCAGCCTGGGCTATTCTTATCAGATATATTTCAGACACAAGAGGAAAGGGTGGTATGTTAATAACAATATCTTTGCCACATGCCCAAGAAAGAAACTCATCCGTCAGAAATAGTAACTCTTGAGGAAAGTGAAATAAATACCTTGATTCTGGATTCTGGTTTGGTTCATCTAGATTCTAAGGAGAGTCACTAAGAATTAATTGCGTCTGCTTATAGTGTGTTTGAGTTGCAATTTGCACATGCTTTTTGCATTGTTTTGCACTTAATTCACTACACTGCACGATTGTCAAAGTCATCGGATTGCTGTTCTTCTCACAACACGACTGTGGGGTGCCATTTAGATGCACGTTATTATTGACGGATCGGCAGGGGGTCACACATTACACAACATTTCAATAGGAAGAATCACAGACCAGTCTGGTCTACAAACTACGCTTCACAACACAGACGAGAATTGATACAGAAGATAATGTAAGATCACGTGCGAGACTGGATTTGTTCTTGTTAAAATTATGCACCTTTGTTATTTTTCACAAAACTATCGTCGAGTGAAAATCGGGGCTAAAATCATGCAGTATGTACCCAACATAAAATAAGTTAAGAAATCTTTATAATGGCAAAGACGATTTGCATAACACAAATTTCAATTTTGAGCATAAGTTCTGGGTGCTTGGTTGTAGAGGACACTATCAATGAGCAATTTTATAATAGTATTTATTCATCTGGGTTAATCGTAATTTCTACATACAAAAGCTGTTTTTAATGTTTTTGAAAGAAGTCTCTTATGAGCATCAAGCCTGCATTTACAGAAAATACAGTAATATTGTGAAATATTATTACAATTTAAAATTGTCTTTCTATTTTAATATACTTTAAAATATAATTTATTTCTGTGATGCAAAGCTGAATTTTCAGCATCATTACTCCAGTCTTCAGTGTCACACTGAAAAAAAAAAATACTTTTTTTTCCAGCAAGGATTAAATATGTCTATTTTGAATAAATACTGTTCTTTTTAACTTTTTATTCACCAATGAATCCTGCAAAAAGTATCACAGGCTCCAAAAAAATAACGAGTAATGATACTGAAAACTCAGCTCATAAATATAATTCATAAAGAATTTTTTACAGTATATTAAAATAGAAAACCATTATTTTAAATTGTAATAATATTCACAATATTACAGTTTTTTTCTGTATTTTTTATCAAACAAATGCTCAAAAGCTCAATTTATACTTCTGCGTCGAGTGTATGTCGTAGGCTGTGTGTAGCACGCATAGACTATGACGTACCCTGATGCGCACCTCTCCAAAAATGTAACAACGCGTCAATTCGATGTGGACCGCAAGCGCTGTGATTGGTCTGCCAGAACCCCTTCCTCAGGGATACACATGCTCCCTCGGCATGTGTAACAATGACGCAGAAGTATAAATGAAAATCGACAGTGTAGAGGCTACGGCGCAGGTCCGACGCAGAAGTATAAATCAGCCTTAAGAGACTTCTTTAGTAATAGTCTAGTAATAGAGACTTACAAATAGTAATGTTTCCAAACTTGTGACTGGGGCTGTACATAAAAAAATAAAATTCTTTTATTATGAACAAATATAAATTAACAGTGAACAATAGCATTTTTATCAATTAACCAGATGAATAAATACTGTAAAAATATGTACTTTAAATTACTTACAAATTTAAATATAGTTCACCTAAAAATAACAGTTCTATCATCATTTACTCATCCTCATGTTGTTCCAAACCTGTATGATGTTATTTTTTCCCTCTGTGGAATATAAAATAAGTTATTTTGAAGAATGTTTTTGTCTGTTAATCAAAATTGGACCCCACTGACTTTCATTGTATGTACAAAAAAAGATGTCTTTGTTTGTGCTCCACAGAAAAATGACAGAATTTCCATTTTTAGGTGAACAATCCCTTTATCTTTATTGTAAAGTGTTTAAATTTGTTTATATTTAATATTTGTAGAAGTTCTATGTGCCTTCTCTGTTCTGTGTGGCGTCTCTGCACTGAAAGAGATCTTCAATTGTTCATTAGTGTAATGCGGCTTAGTCCAAAGTGAAACACACCCATCTGTGGCAGAACTTGACAGGGCCAATGTGCGGAATCCCTTTGTGTTTTAGTTTACTGTGCACTATCACTGTTTCTGACGTATGCTTCACCAAACGAGTACAGCCGCTGCCAGAACCAGCGCACAAGTTAATGGCTCGGAACATGCGCTTATCCTGACCATCAGCTCGACAAAAGCCATAATTATCTGCAAAATAAACTCAATCCCATGATTGTTAGACAAATAATGCATTAAATGGTTCCAGATAAACTTTACTCTGTTGTAGAAAAGCCAGAATCCCTGATTCAGTTGTACTATTTTAATATGGACCTGTATAGGGAAGAGTCAGGAGTAGTCAAACAACAACTGACTAAATGATTATTATTGTTTTTATTGACTAATATTATTCTTTTAACTAGGGATGCACCGAAACCATTTCTTAAGGACAGAGTATGAGTTCCGATAATTTTTTTCCTGGTACTCGCCGATATCGATACCGATACCTTTACATTTATTAATTTCTTTTTCTTTTTTTTTCTCCTTTTTTTCTCCTTTTATTTTTTGGTGATGTGTCAGTTTTCCACACTGAAAAAAAAATTATTTGTTCTGCTTGTTCAAATTGCTTAATTAAAATGAGCTAAAGCAACACAATTGCTATACATTTTGTCCTAACATAATTTGATTGTGTTCATTCCACTTAAGTATAAGTCATATTGAAGTTTACGTAATCCGTTTGTGTTGAGATTACATGAATGATTTGTGTTGCATTAACTGAAACTGGGCGGGGCTTGTTAGTGCCCAGCATGCTTTGCATATGGCTAAATCAAGAGAAAGTAAATGTTGTTATTTTGAGCAAGATGAGAAAGGGGGAGACTTGATTGTGTTTAATAGTGCTTAATATTCAATTATGTTGGAATTATTAGAAGAATTTAAACAGTGCGTTACCATTGTGGAGAAGAGTGGGGCTTAGGCTGTGGACTAAAACAACTGATAATAATGACCATAGTCATAATAATAATAATAATAATAAAAAGCATGCAGTTCGCAATGTGTGGGTTGTTGTCATTCTTTCAAAAACATTTAAAAATCGCCCCGACCCCAAACTTTTAACATTAAAAAACAGCAACATTAATATTGTGAAGTATTACTACAGTTTTACATTTTTAAAGTTTTCAATTTTAATATATTATTTACAATGCAATTTATTCCTGTGATGGCAAAGCTGAATTACTCCAGTCTTCAATGTCACATGATCCTTCAGAAACCATTCTAATTGGCTGATTTGGTGCTTATGAAACATTCCTTATCAACGTTGAAAACCGTTGTGCTGCTTAATATTTTTTGTGGAAACCGTGATGTTTTTTTTCAGGATTCTTTGACGAATGGTGTTTGAGGTAAAAATCCCCCTCAGAAACGTTCAAGACTAGTTGATTTTGAGAACATGTAGTGCCAATGCCCTAGACCTGTAGGAGTTTCCTTCCATTCTGACTTAATTTGGAAAAATAGCAGGTATAGCAGATTATGCATTGTAATATGATCTTTGTTCCTCTTGAAGGCAATGAAATCGGGTCCTCTATAAAAACTTCCAGAGTGTTTCCTTTCTTTATGACTCAGCATTGTCTGACCCATGGGATTAACTTTATATAGGCCCAGACATTATTTTTGGCATTTTCTCGGCCTCCTCCTTCTCCTCCTCCTCCTCCCATGCAGGCTGGAATTCCTCCAGGAAGGCCGAAAGAAGCCTGGCACTTGCTTGCAGCTTGCAGCCAGACCTGGGCAGCTGGGATCTGGAGGGAGTTCCCTGCAGCTTTTGAGCACTCTGGCACCGCTCACACCCCCTACATCAAGCCCATACCACACACCCCGCCTCCTCCCACTCCACCTTATTCTGCGTAACACAATACAGAGGAGCTCTGTGCTTCTGTACACCCACACCATGCCCCTGCTGCACACACACCAAGCGAGTCTCTCAAATAAATGTGATTTCACTGGTGGAAAAGTGCAGCAGGCGCCCCTCGGTTGCCGATTCGACTCTCACAAAAGCTGCCTATTATTTGTTGTTAGTAGCCAGACTCTTCCACACACTTCAAGGTCTATTCATCTGCAGAAAAAGAGTACTGTACTGGGTATCAGCACAGCGGAAACAGTCCCCCCTTTGCCCTTTGAATATGACTACCATGCGAGATATAGCACTGAACTGAAGCTGTTTCTTCAGCTGGAATCCATAGCAGTTTTTATCCCAGGAGCGTCACGGCACCTGCAAGCAAGAGTTTTGGCTACACAGGTAATGCGCCTCTATCCCCGCCTACCTGCTGAAAGGCGGCCTGCTGACACCCTCCCAAATGGTTGTCTGGGGTTCTTAGCAGCCAAAAAAGCAGTAAAAAAGGAATTCCGTCCTAATGGTCCATGAAAGCAGTGATTCACCACTTATTATTGTTCAAACCCTGGAGAATCTTTCCATATTACCTCAGTATTGTAACCTTCAGAAAACCTATCCGTCACACTCTAGGGTTTATTTTCACGTCGCACCCCCTCGTCCCGCTGTTCTGACTTGCTTGGGCAGATCTGCAGAATACAGTCGAGTAATCAATGGCCCAGAAAGCCCTTCCAGCTGGACACTTGTCATCCATGATGGAGGAAAACCATGACAACCAGCCGCTTCTAAAGGGCCGCTGGCGTTAGGGAGGTCAGTGCCCTGCCACGAACCCCCTCGCGAGTAAACAGACTTGATGGGGAGGGACTCTCAGAATTGGACCGTGTTCTTTTCAATAATTGCATTCATTGTTCTCCAGCCACTGTGGGTTATGGTCGCAAGCTGTTTGGTAGGCCCCTGTCTGTCTGCCACCCCCTATGCTACCAGTGCTAGTGCTGCACCCTCATGGGTCTCTGCTTCTGCCAGAGCTGACATGCCAGGTTGGTGACCCTAATGCCCTGAAATCTATCTATCTATCTATCTATCTATCTATCTATCTATCTATCTATCTATCTATCTATCTATCTATCTATCTATCTATCTATCTATCTATCTATCTATCTATCTATCTGTCTATCTGTCTATCTGTCTATATGTCTGTCTGTCTGTCATTCTATCTATCGTTCTGTCTATCTGTCGTTCTATCTATCTATCGATCGTTATCATTCTATCAATCATAATCAATCTAGCTATCATTGTCATTCTCATTCTATCGTTCTATCTATCATTCTATTTATCGTTTCTATCTATTTATCTAATGATTGTTAACGTTCTATCTATCTATCTATCTATCTATCTATCTATCTATCTATCTATCTATCTATCTATCTATCTATCTATCTATCTATCTATCTATCTATCTATCTATCTATCTATCTATCTATCTATCTATCTATCGTTATCATTCTATCAATCATTATCATTCTATCAATCGTTGTCGTTTCTATCAATTATTATCGTTCTAATGTTCTATCATTCTATCTCTCGTTCTATCAGTCGTTGTCGTTCTATCGATTATTATCGTTCTAATGTTCTATCATTCTATCTCTCGTTCTATCTATCGTTCTATTGAATGTTAATGTTTTATCGATTGTTATCATTCTATCGATTGTTCTATCTGTCATTCTATCTTATCTATCATTCTATCGATCGTTATCGTTCTATCAATCATGATCAATCTATCATTATCATTCTCATTTTATTGTTCTATCTATTGTTCTAACGATTGTTAACGTTCTATCTATCTGTCTGTCTGTCTGTCATTCTATCTATCGTTCTATCTATCTGTCATTCTATCTATCTATCGATCGTTATCATTCTATCAATCATAATCAATCTAGCTATCATTGTCACTCTCATTCTATCGTTCTATCTATCATTCTATTTATCGTTCTATTTATCTAACGATTGTTAACGCTCTATCTATCTATCTATCTATCTATCTATCTATCTATCTATCTATCTATCTATCTATCTATCTATCTATCTATCTATCTATCTGTCTGTCTGTCTGTCTGTCTGTCTGTCTGTCTGTCTGTCTGTCTGTCTGTCTGTCTGTCTGTCTGTCTGTCTGTCTGTCTGTCTGTCGAATGTTAACGTTTTATCGATCGTTACCATTCTATCAATCATTATCATTCTATCAATCGTTGTCGTTCTATCAATTATTATCGTTCTAATGTTCTATCATTCTATCTCTCGTTCTATCTATCGTTCTATCAGTCGTTGTCGTTCTATCGATTATTATCGTTCTATTTATCGTTCTAATGTTCTATCACTCTATCTGTCGTTCTATCTATCGTTCTATCGAATGTTAATGTTTTATCAAACGTTATCATTCTATCAATCGTTCTATCTGTCATTCTATCTTATCTATCATTCTATTGATCGTTATCGTTCTAGCAATCATAATCAATCTATCATTATCATTCTAATTTTATCGTTCTATCTGTCATTCTATGTATCATTCTATCTATAGTTCTATTGGTTGTTAACATTGTATCTATCAATCTATTTATTGTTCTATCTATCGTTCTATCTATCTATTGTTCTATCGAATGTTAACGCTTTATCGATCGTTATCATTCTATCAGTCGCTTTGTCATTCTATTGATCATTATTGTTCTATTTATCGTTCTATCTATCATTCTATCTATCATTCTATCGAATGTTCTATTGATCGTTATCATTCTATTGATCGCTCTATCAATCGTTCTATCATCCCTTCATTCTGTTATTCTATCATTCTACCTTCTAGGCTTTTTAAACTGTATAACTGTTTTTTTATATTGTTTTTCTAGTTAAAATTGCAGTTTTATGACTCTTGCGATAACATTGGTAGCACTTTATTTTAAAATCTTGTTCCCCATGTACATGCTCTGTAGGCCTACTTATTATAGTAATTACAATAACTGGGTAATAACTAGGTACTAACCCTGAACCTACTCCTAAACATAACCATAACCCATATAGTTACCTTATATTACACAGCGTTTTATTAGGTAAGTACACGTAAATGCACATACTGTAAACTAAAGTGCAACTAAACATCTGCTAAATGAATATATTTAAAAAGGTATTCTCAAGTCTGAAAATCCACCATGTTGACATATTTGCTGTTGACAATATTGCTGTTCCTGCTATTTACGATATGGGTATTCTTTGGCTACTGTTTTATGAATACTTCATATATGGACATACTAATTATTTGACTGCTTTTCCCATACTATATACTATGTAAGTAAACGATTTGGATGCAAAGAAAGATTTTGATGTTGTTAGCGCAATGCTTCACCAGTTGAGCTGTATAGAAACTACAGGAAGTGCCATCAACATTAATAGTTTAAAATGAGGAATTATTTAATTGTACTGTATTTTATTGTACTTCTTTGGCTTTATTGAACAAGAGACTCCCGCAAGTGGGGCCTCTCGGGTAGACTCACTGATATGGAATGCAACATAAGAGCCATTCAGAACGAGCAAGGAGGGAGCACACAAAAAAGGAAGTCTTACGAGGGAGATCCTCACTCTTTCTGCTTTTTTCTTTCGCTTCCATTTTTAATCTTGTCCAGAAGCGTCTTCACATTATGGCTGCAGGAGCTGATCTCTGCCAAACAAGCGTGGGAACTGACCCGGCCCATCCAGAGCAGCCTCATCTGCAGCCTGTAATGATGGAACCTCAATGACATCATACACGTTTCGGAGCAGGGCTCTGGTAACTGCGCCGTACGCCTCATCCAAATACCAGTGGCTAAACGGAACACACACGCCGAGCTGAGCAATGGAAGTCAGATGGTCTGCGTTTTCTTTCTTCCTCCCCCCCCGACTCAAGCGTAAGCGGCTGTCGGGATTTAGAGAGAAAGAGATCGAGGGGCCTCCGTGAGGGTCGGCCCCGACTGTAAATGTCGGAAAGCGAACGCAGGCCTTCGTAACAAAGTGGAATCTGATATAATTTACCCCAGGCTGGGTGTTTGATCTTCACCTACTTCAGGGTGCTTGTCGGAGCCATGGAGGGGGGACTGGTGCTGCTTATAGGCCAAAAAGTCAGTGTTTATAATCTGACGTCATGTGTGTTGAAAAGTATTTTCATGTGTGGGTTGACATTTTGAAAATTGTGGATTGTATGCAAGCATTGCTGCTGTTTTCTTTTCATGCTTCCTGCATAAATGCAGACATATTTAGTTACCTCCAAGGACTCCTGTAATGTAAAACACTGCCTTCGCTTCATTCCTCATCAGCCAATCTAGGCATCTTGAATGTTTGCATAGTTCATGGCCTTTGCTGTGTAAAGATCCATATAGATCTTCAAACAGACTGTATAGAGCCATTTTGTTTCTCATACGTTAAGAAACTGACCCTACACAAAAATATTTCTGCATTTATTTTAGCATTGCTCTTTGGTTGGAGTAGTTCATTAGCTTATTGGTTGGTGACCAAGACCTGACACGTTGCTGAGTTTTCAATTTTTTTAATTTTTTTCAAACATTTTAACCAAATTAATTACATAATCACCTCAGAATGCATGTAAGGTCAGGTTTCATTATTTGTTCAATTATTAAATTATACATTGAAATATTGAAATATAATATTTATGTTTTTAATTAGATTATTTAATTTGATGAAGTATATATTTATATATTATATAAATAGTATATAATATATATTATATACAACAACAATAATAATAATAATAAATTAACATTAAATTGAGTTGGAATTTATTGGAATTCATTTTTATGTATTTATTTATTACCTATTCAATGTGAAGAATATGAAGATATATATAAAGTTAGTAGTCGCATAAACAGATTATAATCATGTTTTATATCTTAATATCTTGGGGTTAGTTCACACAAAAATTTAATTTCTGTCAATAGTTACTCACCCTCATTTAAACCTTCTTCAGAACTCAAATGAAGATATTTTTCATGAAATCTGAGCGATTCTGTCTCTCCATAGACCGCTATGCAGCTACCACTTTGAAGCTTCAAAATTGACATATAGAGATCGTAAAACTCATCCATATGAATAGCAGTTTTGTCAAAATTTTCTGAAGACTCACAATCACTTTATATGATGAACAAATTGAATTTAGGCTTTTATTCACATATAAACATCTATCAACGCACACATCAGTTGTGGTAAACGGAAGCTCAAGCATGTTTTCTTGATGCGTAAGAACGCAGCACATTTGAGCTTCTGCAAGAACCAATGAGGTTCATTCTTGTGTGTTACGCAGCAAGTTTGAGCTTCAGCAAGAACCATTGAGGTTCATTCTCTTGTAACGCAGAACGTTTGAGCTTCTGCAAAGAACCAATGAGGTTCATTCTTGTGTGTTACGCAGAACGTTTGAGCTTCTGCAAGAACCAATGAGGTTCATTCTCTTGTAACGCAGGACGTTTGAGCTTCTGCAAAGAACCAATGAGGTTCATTCTTGTGTGTTACGCAGAACGTTTGAGCTTCTGCAAGAACCAATGAGGTTCATTCTTGTGTGTTACGCAGCAAGTTTGAGCTTCAGCAAGAACCATTGAGGTTCATTCTCTTGTAACGCAGGACGTTTGAGCTTCTGCAAGAACCAATGAGGTTCATTCTTGTGTGTTACGCAGAATGTTTGAGCTTCTGCAAGAACCAGTGAGGTTCATTCTCGTGTAACGCAGAACGTTTGAGCTTCTGCAAGAACCAATGAGGTTCATTCTTGTGTGTTAGGCAGCACATTTGAGCTTTTGCAAGAACCAATGAGGTTTGTGCTCTTGTAACGCAGGACGTTAGAGCTTCAGCAAGAACCAGTGAGCTTCGTTCTCATGTTACGCAGCACGTTTGAGCTTCTGCAAGAACCAATGAGGTTTGTTCTCGTGTTACGCAGCACGTTTAAGCTTTTGCAAGAACCAATGAGGTTCATTCTTGTGTGTTACGCAGCACGTTTGAGCTTCTGCAAGAACCAATGAGGTTCATTCTCATGTTACGCAGCACGTTTGAGCTTCTGCAAGAACCAATGAGGTTCATTCTTGTGTGTTACGCAGAACGTTTGAGCTTCTGCAAGAACCAGTGAGGTTCATTCTTGTGTGTTAGGCAGCACATTTGAGCTTTTGCAAGAACCAATGAGGTTCGTGCTCTTGTAATGCAGGACGTTAGAGCTTCTGCAAGAACCAGTGAGCTTCGTTCTCATGTTACGCAGCACGTTTGAGCTTCTGCAAGAACCAATGAGGTTTGTTCTCATGTTACGCAGCACGTTTAAGCTTTTGCAAGAACCAATGAGGTTCATTCTTGTGTGTTACGCAGCACGTTTGAGCTTCTGCAAGAACCAATGAGGTTCATTCTTGTGTGTTACGCAGCATGTTTGAGCTTCTGCAAGAACCAATGAGGTTCATTCTCTTGTAACGCAGGACGTTTGAGCTTCTGCAAGAACCAATGAGGTTCATTCTCATGTTACGCAGCATGTTTGAGCTTCTGCAAGAACCAATGAGGTTTGTTCTCGTGTTACGCAGCACGTTTGAGCTTCTGCAAGAACCAATGAGGTTCATTCTCTTGTAACGCAGGACGTTTGAGCTTCTGCAAGAACCAATGAGGTTCATTCTTGTGTGTTACGCAGAACGTTTGAGCTTCTGCAAGAACCAATGAGGTTCATTCTCGTGTAACGCAGAACGTTTGAGTTTCTGCAAGAACCAATGAGGTTCATTTTTGTGTTGCGCAGAACGTTTGAGTTTCTGCAAGAACCAATGAGGTTCATTCTCGTGTGTTAGGCAGCACATTTGAGCTTTTGCAAGAACAAATGAGGTTCGTTCTCTTGTAACGCAGGACGTTAGAGCTTCTGCAAGAACCAATGAGGTTCATTCTCTTGTTATGCAGCACGTTTGAGCTTCAGCAAGAACCAATGAGGCTCATTCTATTGAGGACTAACTTGACAGGAGTTTTACCACATTTGAAACTTGAGGTGTCAACAAAAAGCGCAACAGGCCCAACGTGTGCATCAAATATTTGCGTCTTTTTAATAACATATTTTGGTTTAAAATTCTCTCATTCTAGATTTTCCATGTTTTTAGCTCATCCTATTTCCCATAGACCTGTAATTTAAAGGTGCTTAAAATGCAGCTGCCACAAAGCAGATCGGCATAGAAGTCTTACGGGGTGAGTAAATGATGACAGAATTAAAATTTTTGGCTGAACTAACCCTTTAACAATTTAGCCATGTCATTATCTCATTCCCAACAATTCCCTAGCAAGAGTAAGTTAAACATTTTTTAGAGTTTGGATTTGGAAAGTTGTATAGTAGCTTCAGCATCTGCCCTTTAATGGTAGCAGTCATGTTAGCTTTCTTCCTTTTAAAGGGCGTTTGAAGTCTCTCAGCTTTGTAATCCTTCGATGACCACCATTCCTATAGTTAGCACACCAGGACATGTGTGAATTTAACTGCAGCTCAGAGTTCTGGAGCACAGAGTTCTCTGTCTTGCCATCAGAGACTATAAGAAACAATTCCACATTAATAACGCTTTACATATGACATTTGTATACCCCATTATCTGGTGCAGGAAATTCCCGAAGCATATGGTAATTACAATAATTTGGAGCTTATGGCTCGTGTTGTCTTCCCATGCTGCTTCGTCTCCTAGTGGATCTGAAGCCTCAGTGAACCACAGTGCCGATCTGCTTTGTGGTGGCTGCATTTTAAGTACCTTCAAATTACAGGTCTATGGGAAATAGGATGAGCTAAAAACATGCACAGTGCAGATATAGAAGCATGAGGGAATTTTAAACCAAAATATGATATTAAAAAGACGCAAATATTTGATGCATACGTTGGGCCTGCTGTGCTTTTTGTTGACACCTCATTTCAAATGTGGTTAGTCCTCAGTTAGTCCTCAATAGTTGAATTATTGATAGCCCTTTCCATTTAAGATGTGAATTTAGTGTTATTAATTATGAAAAAAAAACTATTAAAAAATGAACACCATTTTAGTACAATTCATGTTAAAAATAGCTATGCAGAAAAAATGGTTTAGAAACAATTTTCACTCAGATATTGCTAGTTAATAAAATTGCTAGTTCACAAATAATTGCAAAAAACTGCAGATAACACAATTGAATATGACATTTTGAAGCAGAAAGACATAATTTGCAGGAATGCCGTTGGAAAGCTAAGCAAAATAAAATGAAAATAGACAATGCAGTGGAGTGTCTGTTTTGCATTAAGGTGAAAATCTTAAAACTAATTTCTCTGCAACATATTAACAGTTTTTTTCACTTGCCAAATAAAATTAGCTGTTACTGTTCATAAAGTGACAAAGGCAGCCAAATGACTGGTAGATGCCAGAGCGAACCACCTTTGAAGGCTTCTCCCGTGGCTGAAATACCTCTGTATCACATTACAGCCTGTCAGGAACGGGACTAGCGAAGCCTTTGATTTCAGGTTAATAGTCCTCAGAAACATCGGAAACATCAATCACATGCTTTGCTGTTAGGTGCGGACATTAGTATATTAATTTGTGTGTGTACACCTCAATGTTATTTGTTAACATCGTGCTTCAGAGGAAAACAAGTCATGTCGTAATGATAGGCAACAAATTCAAAGACCTTTTAAACTCTTCAAACCAGATTCATGTTAGTCGTATGTGCTGTTGGAACAGTAGGTGGTGTATCCAGTGCTGGGGAAAGTTACTTTGAAAAGGAATGCATTACAATATTGCGTTACTTAGTTACTTTTTAAGAAAAGTAATGCGTTACGTTACTTTTGAGGGGTGGGTTTGCAAAAGTTTTATTTTTGAGCAAATGTAAAGACCCTTTCACATCAAAATTGAAATAATAAGGCTGAAGGAACTGCAAATTCACACGTGTACAATAGAGGGCACCGCTCAAACAAACATTTCAGCTGTGCTGCCAATCTGGATTGCAGAAGAATAGGATGCAGGAAAAGAAAGTTTAACAGGTCACCAATAAAAACAAAAAATGTAAAATAATTTTTCTTATGGTTTAACTGAATCATCGAAAGTGAGATTAAAAACAAAGTAACTCGCGTTACTCATTTGAAAAAGTAACTCAGATATTTTGTTGTAAATTTATAAGTAATGCATTACTTCACTAGTTACTTGAAAAAAGGAATCTGATTACGTAACTGGAGTTACTTGTAACAAGTTACCCCCAACACTGAGCGTATCACCTTGTTCGCCGTTCTTACTTTGAGTTTTACACAATTCAGTGGCAGCGCAACAACGCTACTGAATCTACAGGACGAAAGACTTTTGATTTTGTGAATCAGAAACATACTGCGCGATCAGTGTAGTCTGTTTCCAGAACGAACCTGGATTTGGTTTTTGGTTTTTTTTTTGGTGAATCAAAAACATACTGTGCTATCAGTGTAGTCAAAGGACTGTAATTATTTTTTAAATATTTTTTGAATTATTATTAAATCATAGTTTCCAGCGCATACAATAATGTAGTCCGATTCCAGAATGACTAACTCCAATTCCCAACCGCATGACTCCTTTGAGCCGGTTCTTTTTAGTGAATCAAACTCATACACCTTACTATGAATTCTTAAACTTCAATCAGTGTAATTACAGACTGGTTGTTCATATGACAATGCATAGTTAAATATACACATTTTATTTTTTATCAGTCGCATTTTGTAAATATTAACAAATGCAATATGATACCAGATGTTTTGTTTTAGTATTGCTGTTAAGTATAGGCTATAGTTAATAGGGCTGGGTAAAAAAGTACAAATTTCTCGATTTTAATCGATTCTCATTTTTATGAACCGATATCGATTCTTAAAACCCAAGAATTAGTCATCCTGTTTTCAGCTGATGAATGAACGGATCTTTGTAGAGCCCCTCCCGTACAAAAAAGCGCGATAATCTTTGTGCAGTTACTTTAGATATAAAACAAAGCCTCAGATTTCAAATAAAATACTGTTTCTACCGGCGCTATTTAATGTGGCGTGACAGATAAATATATGCACCACATTACAAATTCATTATAATTTTTAATATTCTTCAATTAATACGTTTTTAAATAAATCCATCAAGTTTTTATGACTGCCTCCATTTAAATGTCTATATTTCAGAGAAATATGATTATGTAATTGTAAAGTTAGTATTATAACTTTATTATTATAAAAACTGTGTAATTTATGTTTGTATTTAAATCAGTTCATTTTAACATTCAATATTGTAGTAGAAGAACTGACTACCATGTGTAGTTTACAGCATTAGTTGAAAATTTGCCATATACTATATCTGATATATATCCACAATAATCGATATTGAATCAAAATCTTAATCGAATCACAAGCTTGTGAATGGAAATCGAATCAAATCATGAGATTTGTGTCAATACCCAGCCCTAATAGTTAAGGACAGTATTGGATTTGCATTCATGCCACGTTTAAAAATCCATTAAATGTCTCTGTGTAAACACCTTTTGCAAGAATTTTTTTATTTATTGATTTGTTACATTATATAATACTTTATTATTATATTGATTATTGAAATTATCTCATCTTTGGGCAGGGAACATGATAGCATGTCTGAAAGACGTGGATCGATACATGAATTATCAGACCAGTATAATTGAGTCAAGACTTGATCTCTATTACCAAACTTGTACACACAGTCCACCACTTAGCAGTTTAAATAAAGTCAGATTATTATCAGCAGTTAGAGAATGGCTGATTTTGTTGCGTGTAGATCCATTTACTATATTAATCTGTTAAAGCTGTCCTGCTGGGAAGCCTTCACAAGCCACAATTTATTTTCCTTGCTAGTTACTAATTGACCGGACCCTCTATAGCCTATTGATGGGGATGCATGGGAGTCATATGTGACTATGGCAGTTGATGTGGGCTCCATTTGCAACCATTTAACGTGCGGCCAATGCTCGCAAAGCACACGAAGCGTGCGCGTCTTGAACAAATAAGACCTGACAGAATGCTCGCTTTCTCACTATCACCAGTTAAAATGTGGTTCCCTTTGTGTCATTGACAGGGACAAATGCAGGGATGAAGTTTTCCCTCGCTGTGGCTGAGGACTTTGAACTAATACAATTTCCTGCTATGATTATTATATATTTTCAGAGACTGGTAACTCTTACCGTACCACCACCACACAGAAGCATATCCCACAATGCAATTCAGATGCTCCACTTCAGAGCGAGATTTAAGGTTTGTGAACTGTGTATAACCTCGCGATGACTAACTAAATTGCTCCAAGCAAGTATTCCAGAGCATTAACTGGACTAGTGGAGGTGAAAGTTCACACAAGAAGGATTGAAGTTCTCACAAGAGTGTTTATTTTATTTCTAAGTAGTGCTGTTGTTGTGCCATAGGCAAAAATTATGTCAGTCCAGCCCAGGGTATTTGCTTTTCAGGAGTCAGACCTAAGATTGATTAGTTTAGCATTATGTAACCAGGCACAATGAAAGAGAGGGTGACACTGTAAGGCCCGGTGCGTTTTTCTTGTGGGAAACCTTTGTCCTTCTGAAGGTGCGCCAGACTTTCAGCTGAGTCTGTGGAAAAGTACGAAAGGGCCAAGAGTAGTAGGACACAGAGAGGATGCACTTTGCCCTAGATGTTTGTACAAACTGCAGTCATCCACTGGGAGTCAGCCTAATGTTTTATGAAAGCTTCTTGTGTGTCAGTGTGCACAGGTGAGTTAAGGTGTTAGTGACCTAACCTAGCATAGATCATAATTTTTTTTTAACTTAGATCGCCAATCATTATTACATATTCGGGTTTTTAGCGACCCGGTTCCATATCTAACGCAGCTAGATCGCTACCTGTCGCAATAATATAAAACTCTCCTGATATTAGAGTCACAATTACAGAAGAATAAAATAAAGGATATTTTGTTACCTTATGGAGCTTGGAAGGGTTCAGTTTGAGCAGATGTTTTATAGCATCAACACTGTCCTCGTCAGAGCTCATTTCCCAGTACATTCAGCATCGCAATCTCAAACATATTCTCAAAACTATAATTTACCAACATCTTCGATATCAATATTTTGATCGCTGACAGCTTCTTCACCAGATCCGCCATCAAGTGACAGTGACTGATATTTGGTTGCGTTCAGTTCTTGCTCTGCAGTAAATCGCTGAGCCATTTCAAGTTTTGCTGATGATTCCTATTCTTTTGTTTTCTGCCTGCAGTAACTATGAGTGAAACGTCACTTCATCATTGAGTCAGACATTGCCACCTTTTTGGAATAAAGGTGAATCGCACTTATTCAGTCATCAAAGATTCAATTATTGTTGTGCAGAAAAAATTTACTTAACACTGTTACACATCTTGGGTCGTTAAGGACCCTATACATTTTTTTTTTTTTTTTTTTTTAAAAAAAAAGGGTTAATGTGAAAGAACCTTTAGTATTTCAATTACAGTTCCTTTGGAGTAAATGGTGACCCAATTTTCATTTTTGAGTGAACTAACCCTTTAACACTTAATCACACATAATCAGTCATCCTTAAACTCTCTCCTGTCATAAAGTTGTTTTTTTTATGATCTTTAAAAGTGATTGTCGGTAATAAAAACATTGACTTCTCTTGCCTATAAAGCCTAGTCAAACTCTCATTTTAATAGCCCACCTCGCCCAAGTTTAGTTCGCACTTATTGACCTCAAAAGTTGCAATTCTCTTTATCCGTCCCACCCAAGGACAGCTCGGCCCAGCAGATGTTATGGATCTGGAAGCCATAGCTGTGCCAGTTGCGTGCCAACCTCCCTGGCCATGCCACCAAAATGGGCATTTGGGGTACGTCTGGCACCAGTGCCTAGTTCTGGCTGATTTTTCCAAATTCAAATTCTCATTAATAATTATTTTAAACCACCTCCCTCCTTGTC